>VXBL01004738.1:0-15731 GCA_013400195.1 Aramus guarauna | reverse complement strand
GGGGGGGGGGTGTTGTTTTGTTTTGTTTTGATTTTTTTTGCTATAGTTGACTCCCAGTTTGATAGATTCACATGACCACAATGACCACAAAATTGCATAAATAGTCTCTCGGGCTGCAAAGGATCACAGCCACATTTGCTGTGTCTTCAGCACAGGCGGCAGAACTGACACACTGATGGAAGTTGCTGTCTTCCAGCTGGAGCCATGCGTAGCAGGAGACAGAAGTCATAGGCCACATAAGAAGGTGCCAGAGACACTCAGAGTAGAGGAGGAACCTAGGTTTTAGTTTTCTTCTTTCAAATATACATACATTTCATGTCTACAATTATGGAAAAATGTGGGGAAAAAAAAATTAACACAGGTTTTAACATCCAAAGGCATTCTGAAGGTCATCTCACCTGTGTACCCTCAGATATTTTTTATCCCTTAACATTGTTTCAGACATTACATTTCAGACTTGCAATCCCTTTTCAACTTCTTTCTACAGATCTCCTTGCATCTGTTGTTCCACATGCTTCTTTACCACCCTTTGGAGAGGAAGAGAGACTAGGGTTTTTTTTTTTCTATTTTTACTCTGTCTTTTTGCTTTTTACTGGCCAAAGCAGCTTTATGAGACATCTCATGCCTTTTTTTCAGGAAAGTTTGAAACAGGATTATGATGTCATTTTCCTACATCTTCTAAAGGCACAGCTCCTGTCACAGGGATGAAGGCCTATCTCCTTAAGGCATCCATTTCCCATTGCCTCCTCAGAAGGATTTCTTGCATACTTGTTAGCATAGGTCTAAATCCGAATCAGTCATTATGCCTAGCCCAAATATCATGCTCCTCTTTCCAAGAACCCAAAAGAGTTGCTTTCATAACATGATCTAATATTTTAATATATATGGAAATCTTCTCAGACTTTGCCATTTTGCTACATCATTATTCAGTAAGCAGAATGTCTTGTCTTGCTTGTGTATGTCTTTCATCAGCTCTTTGTTGATACCAAAAGCTTTATTCCTGGGCCTTTCTGCATTTGTGAAATTACAGGGTCCAGTTAGTTCTGGGCACCAGGTCTAATAATATTATTCTCCAGTCATTCACAAGCCTGGTGACAATGTTTGATCATTGGCCTATTGAATAGTATTCTACACTGATTTGTCAAAAACAAACCATGCCTAAATGTTCTGTGACATTCTGAGAGGTTCTCAGGACAGAAGAAAATTAGTAAGTAACTTTTGTAAAACTTCTGAGAAGTCCTGATGTTGCCTTAAAGCACACAGACATATTGGGAAATAAAGATTGAGATTAACATATTCAAGAAACCCTCTCTGCTGAAAGTAATCACACGGTCAATGTCAAAATGGAAGAATGTACTACCTTGTGCAGCAATGAGTTGAGATGAGTGTTGCCATTAATATATGGATGGCAGCTTACAGAGTATTCATAGTGAATTTTCAGGTGGTCCCAGAAGTTAAGAGGCTGCGAACACACCAGAAAGCAGTGCTGAAAAAGTGACACTGGCAAAATAAATTTAAACTCTCCCTTCAGACAAGAGATGTAACTCCATAAGGACAAGTACAAGCTATTCAAATTATGAATAAAAAATAAACTGCACAATATTAAGAGTAACAGGTTAGGTCTCATTTTTCACAGAGAGAAGCCGAAATGCTACTGCAGCAGCGGCTGGGCATCAGGGGTCTCACAGGGTGCACTGCACACATTATGTCTCAAAATGGACAATGAATGTTATAGTGCCAAGAGGCAACGTGTTGTTAGAGCTTCGTGTTCAGTCACAGCAATCCCACCTGCACAGCAAAGAGGGAAAGACAGTATTACACTGACAGGGCTCTCCATTGCAAACTGGAGTGATTATCAGGCTTCAGTAAGAGAGCAGGTGAATAGGGTGGAATAGGAGAGAATGAGAGATGTGTAGTAGGGACAAGGAGACAAGAGAAGCCCAAAACCAATAAGGAAATGAGGAAAAGGAAAGCTGAGTTCAAGCAGTGTGGGAAAGCCTTTACTGTTCAGCAGTAAGTCTAACGCCCACCTTGTTCAGAGAGAAGTGTTTCTTTCTTCCCAGATCAATCCTTTTAGTGACCTGACAGTCGCTGACAGTGTTTTCCACTCCACCCACGACTCCCAAAACTGTTTCTGGACAGCATACCCTCCTTCAGTGCTCAGGCTGGCTCTGTGAGAAGGACCATGATCTCACTATGCCTCATAGTTGTTTGCATGAAGGTCACACTCAGACTATCTGTATCTCAAATAGTTACCTGCTCGTAAAACAGCTTTGCATGCAGTGCCCAGTGTGCATGCACTCTCTCAGCTCTCCCAGGAGTGTCCTAAATGCTTTCTGTCCTCCCAGTCCCCGCCAGTACTTCTGCTTTCCCTTCCTTTGTTGTTTTCAGCCATTTCTTTTGGCACCATGGTTCACAAGGACTCGGAGTGTGAGGTAATTCTTGCAGGGGAAATTGTGACCACTGACCCACGGACTAACTACCACAATTATACCACCTACTCAAAAGATAAAGGCAGAGAAAAGAACTGAGCATGTGTTCTAGTTTGCATGACAGACGAAGAAATCTAAACCAATCATTGAATAGAATAACAATGCATACATATTAGAAAGATGAATATGTTAATGTTTTATGTATAAATACCCCCTGATTTGGGGTGGCATGTTGGGACAGACTACCATATTGGTGCAAACGTGTAACAAAAAATCTCTGCTCTGTGTGTATATTGGTGTATTGCACACCAGGTAAATGAACCCCAAATTTTGGGACAACAGATCTGTTTCTCAAGGTGCTCTTTCAGTACCCAGTTACACTGGCATTGAGGTACACTGGCAATGGGCATGAAACTGGTGGAAAAAAACAGAATGTGCCCAAGGCTGGTAGATCTTTTCTTCAGACATTTCCTGGAGATTCACCTCCATTCTTTCTTCTGAAATTATACATTTGCCTTTAAAGATTGCAAACTTTCTGCTCATCACTGCTTAAATAATACTTGTTCATACTAGTACCCTCTTTATTTTGAAAGAGCCTAGCAGCATGTGCAAATGGTGAACATTCCCCGCTGTGAAAAGAACTGCCATTATCA
Source organism: Aramus guarauna (assembly GCA_013400195.1). Classification (NCBI taxonomy): domain Eukaryota; kingdom Metazoa; phylum Chordata; class Aves; order Gruiformes; family Aramidae; genus Aramus; species Aramus guarauna. The sequence goes on along the minus strand of VXBL01004738.1, from coordinate 12,646 downwards.
AGCCTTAAATTACATCTCAGGGGTCAGATACAGTTTATTCCTGGGCATCAGATTACTAGGGTTAAAGCAGTTTTGCTAGTTAGTCTTACAGAACTAAAGTCCCTCAAGAAAAAATACTTTCTGTGCAACTGAGATGTGTTCATCTAATTCTGATGATAGGAAAGGGAATGGAGTTCATATAGTCTAAAAAATACACATCACTTCTTCACATCAACATTATTATGGGCTTGAAAGTGTATGCAATGCAAACAAAGTATCAGATGCATCTATTTTAAACTTTCTCTTAGAGATGCTAACTTATGCCTTTTATGGATCCATGTTTTTCTCAAGATCAGTTACCTTTGCATCAGCACTTACCAGCTGACAGGCAGCCTGACTCCAGAAATAATGTGTCAATGCAAAGTGACTCCTGTCCTCCATGTATGGCAACAAATCACAAAGTGAGGAGAAATTAATTTTCCATTCCACCTCTATTAATATTCCATTTTGATCCTGATAATCCTCTGTACTTTATAGGGTGTTTAGTGCACAGTACAATGTGTGAGAATTTTGTGTTTCCTGAATGTACCATTTACAACAGAAAACCCAACTGATATTTTTATTTTAAAAATTTGCAGAGTTTTCCTATACAAAAAAATCCACAATGTCAATAGTTTGTGCAAAACACTGTAAGACAATAACTTAGTAATAAATAAAGCTACTTGATTTATACTATTATGTGATTGCTTTAAAATAATCAGACATTCCATATTCTTTGTGACATCATCCAAAGTATACAGAATGGATTATGGCTAATTATAAAGTCTATTTGCCCTTCAGCAAATAGATATAGACCTCAGCCTTTTCTACACCTCAAACGCAAACTTTTCTATTGATTCACAAGAGCAAAATGTAAAATAAAGGCTCCACATTCTCTCCTTTCTTTTACTCTGTGTTATGGAAGACTGTGGGATGGTCCCTCTAGTGCTACACAGGACTGGTATCCAGATACCAAATATTATCACTAGTGCCCAATAACTCTTTACAAAGTTGAATTTGTTGCCCTCCATAACCTTAGGTGAAAAAAAATGATATAAAATCACAGATTTGGAATTATCAAGTTATAAGGTATCAGAGGATTATCTAGTCCAACCGTCCTGCTCAAAGCAGGGTCAACTACAACAAGATGCTCACCTGGGTTTTGAATATCTCCAAGGATAGACACTACTCACTCACTCTGGGTAACCTGTTCCAGTGTTTGAACATTCTCACAATATAAAAGTTTTTTCTTATGTTTCAGTGGAATTTCTTACATTTCAGTTTGTGCCCATGGCCTCTTGTGCTTTCAATGGATAGCATTGAGAAGAGTTTGGCTTTGACTTCTTTACCTTTTTTTTTTTTTTAAACAGCCAAGGAAGTCAACACAGGAAGAACATTAATAAAAATCACCTGTGAGTGACCACAAAAGTGTGACACACTGTTGTTACAGATGTTTTAAACTGTTGGAAGCTGAGTTCAGAAAAGCAAAATGGTATGTCTGCTTTTGCTGCTATGTCAGTGACTGCATACCCTTGCACACTTCATAGTTTTCATGCAGAAAGACTGATATAAGCATTCAAAACTGTGGTGTGTTTTTTTTTTTTTTTTATCTGAAGGGTTTAAGACTTAGATCAATCAGATCCTCAGAATCCTCATTCCTTATTCAACATCCACTGATATCTTTACAGAACATTGTCCTCAAGAGAGGCTGCTCAATAACCAGCTCCCAGGATCAAACAAGCTGGTTCCCATATCTTTTAGCTGCAGTTATAATCGGCTGGATATGACTGTCAAGATATTCAAGAATAGCACTGCAGTTCAGGATAGGTGACCTCTGCACTGGAAGCATCTAACAGACGAGCATACGAATCACAGACTTGCACTCCCTTTCTGCTTGATTATTTAAACTGATCTTCAAAGTTCCATGGAGTCAGATAATTGCAATGCTGTAATAAAAATATTTTTTCAGGATTTTTTGTTGTTGTTGTTGTTGATGCTAATATGGAGAAAATTATGCTGCAAAAATTATACTGTTATAATTCTGTAATGATCAATACACCAAAAGAGTAACCATGAACAGGCTGATTTCCTGGCACAGCAGTTCTTATCGCTGTGCAAGGTCCCATGCCGATGTACATTCTCAGAACAAACCTTTGTCTCTTCTGTGACAATGGAAATTGCTGTAAATCTCAGCAACAGTCCACAGGAAAACATCAGGTGTCTGACATGTTTTCCTGTACACAGATCTTCCTTGGGCTGTGAGATTCTCTGCAACAGTTGAGCATCCCAGCCATTTCCCTTACACACACAATGCTGGGGGGTTGTTAACTATATTAAACTATGTAGCAATGGGGTCCTAAACATTTTCTCAATTCTTTGTATAATCACAAGATATTAAGAGAGTTAAAATGATCCATCTAGATCAAAGAGTTAAAAAATGCCAGGACAAAAAAAGACACTGGAGAGAAGTCAGTTAATCTGATACATTTAAATTGTGTGTAAAAGACTCTGCTGGAGGACTTCTTACAAACACTTGTTCTTCATAGCACAGTTCATGCTTCATAGCAAGAGCTGATGCTGGATCAGCAGTAGTCCATTAGACATAACGTGTTAGTCAATCACAGAAGAAATTCAACACCATATTTGACAGTAAAAGAGGAACAGGTGCATCACACTAATGTCTCTGGACTTTGGCAAACCTTCAGGAGTGTTTAATTTCATTTCACAATAAGCAAAACAAAGTTGAGCATTTTTCAGATTGGCCAATAGCTTAGTTCACCTTTACCAGGTAGGCATGTTAATAGTTTCAGAGTAGGATCATGAACATAACCAACTGAGATAAAGCAGCTGGCAAAGCACCAAAGCCATCCTAATCTGACATTTCTTCTTCATTTTAGTCTTGAACACAAAAGTGAGGCACATACCTATGTAATGTGTTCTCATGAGATGGAGGGACACATCCAGTCAAGACACCACTGGGCACCAGAAGCTTTTGGACACCAGGTGACATAATTATCAAAGAAAGATGATTCTCTGTCATCACCAGACTCTTACTTAGCGTGAACACTGATTTACAAAAGGCATGCAAACAAAACCAGATGGAAGACCAAAAGGACTGAAGATGACCATGAATAGTCTGGATGTAGAGCTGAGCAGACAAACAAACCATGTGGTCCTGTGAAAGTCTCCTGTGAAAGAGCAGGAAGGAATCTGAGAGTCAAGAAAAGCCAAAGAACCTGCTGCTGGGTGACAATGGGGGTCACAGGTCTCAGAGAACAGCCACGAACAGAAGACAGATTTCTAAAAGCTAATTCAGGAAGTAGTTCTGATTTTAGCTGCCACTTGTCCTAGGATGGAACTAAGTGCTTTCAGTTTAGCCTTGATTTGGAGCAGTGAGTGGCTGAGCCATTCAGAAATGTACCCTTTCCACACAGCATGACAGATTGCTGAGGATGCCAGGAAGTAGCTAGATGCCACAGAAGCTCAGACAGGACTCTTTGCACCTACCTTAAGCTCTGTCTACTGTTGGGAAGGTAATTGGCCTTTACATTTCCCTGTTGATAGCAGAATCTCTCATGCTAGACATTCCCTCAGACAGGCAGCCAGATACACTAGTGATCCACAGAATGGAAGATAAAGTGTTCTTTGTGCATGCATTTGTGAATAAGACAAATCATCTGAGAGTGAACAGCAATACTATAGTGAGAATAGTTATATGCTGTCCTTCCTGGTGCCTCGAAAGACTTCTGATGGATATTTTATTATGTGTTCAGTAACTATATTCTTGGCTACAGTTTTTTCAGATTTAGGTTCCTTAAAAATCATTCTTGAAACCTTCTTAAAACAATGGTGTCTCTTTTTCCATACTTTGTGTACTAAGGTGGAATGAAAAGTTAAGCTATACAACAGACCAAGTAGTTTTGAAGCTCTTAGCTTGCCTGGGAAACAACCCTCCAAGGTTAATGCACTCTGATCCTGTCAAGTTATCAGGTTCCAAAACCTCCTCTTTGGATGCATCTGGAAGGAGTTTGGGATTGGATTCTCTTTAAGCTTCCTGTATATAAAATTCAGATTTCTAAGTCTGTCATTAACACAGCCTCCTTGCACAGTCAAAGGAGAAAAAACCTGAGACAAGTACCAGATGAACTGCTACATTTTATAGCCCTTTCTCTTAATTAATTGACAACAGCCAATTAGAGAGTCATTACAGCACCAATAAATCAGGGAACAGCAATAGTGGAAATGATTCTTTACAGTTAAACATTCTTCATAGACAGTTCAAAACAACTTCCAAGGGAAATGAACAAGGAAGCTCAGGTTCCAGTACAATGATTCAAACATTACATTTACAGTGTATCATCACCTGAATTTGACATTTCATATCTAGTTTCACCTCCTAGGCTTATAGGAATTCTCTAAGAGGAAATGATGGATTGTTATTTTACTGTGCTCTACTTCTTTGACTGTTTCATTTGACATCTGAGAATGAAAGTCCTCCACCTCTGGCTTCCCATCCTCTGAGCAATATTTTACTTTTTTCCTTAGGAATTAGCAAAAACCCCAATGATATGAAGAGTGAATACTCCTGTATTTCCATACTCCGGATCCACACAGGAAATACTGCTCTAGCCAACTGCTATTTAGTATCAACCTTCCCACTTCTGACTCTTTGAAAAGGCAGAAAAGGCCAGCCAAAAGCTATTTGAACCGAGGTCATTATTCAAAAACCAGCACGGTCTGGCTGTGGAATGAAAACAGCTCTTTAGTGGCACTGATGGATGGTGCCCTGCTGCCAGTAGATAGATACAGAAACTTCCATTCTCATAGTCCTCTGCAGTGGCAGCGCTGCCAAACATGACAGTGCTGTTCTGCTTGAGAGGGCTGGCACAGGCATGCTCCAAAGCAATCTACAGAGTTCCAGAGGGGAAATGTGGAAAAAGCACACAGCACATCTACTACTAGATCCGGCTCACAATGCCACAAGATCCAGTTCTATTTTGTCTACTAACACAGAAGTACACTTGATAAGTCTCATCTACTCAAAGAGATATGTGGGCAGATCATCTCAATGGAAGTCCAAATCACAGCTACAGAAATGTCATGGTTTAGCCCCCAGCCAGCAGCTAAGCACCATGTGGCTGCTTGCTCATCCCTCCCCCTGCAGTGGGATGGGGAGTAGGTTACGAAGAAAAAGGTAAAACTCGTGGATTGGGAAAAGGATGGTTAACTAGGACAGCTGAAGTATAGTAGGTCTTGGATCCAAAACCCCAGGGGTTAGCCTTGAGTCTCCCCAGGTGCTTTCTGACAGACATTCCAGGTAGGGCTGTTCTTCCTGGCTTCCTGGCGGTGTAGGGCACAATTTTTAACATCTGTTCCTGCCTGGACTGGCCCAAGTGCTACCACATGAACTGTTTCCTGTTTAATTTGTTCAAAGGCTTGTCATTGGTCAGAGCCCCATTTGAAATAATTCTTCTTCCAGGTCACTTGATAGAGAGGGCTTACAATGAGACTGTAATTTGGAATATGCATTCTCCAGAAACCCACAATGCCTAAGAAAGCTTGTGTTTCCTTTTTGCTAATTGCTGGAGACATAGCTGTTATTTTGTTGATCACATCCATGGGGATTTGACAATGCTCGTCTAGACATTTTATTCCTAAAAATTGGATCTCCTGTACAGGTCCCTTGACTTTATTTTATAGCAAAACCAGCTTTAAGGATTTGGACTATTTTCTTCCCTTTCCCAGAGACGATTTCTGCTGTGTTGCCTCATACGATGGTGTCATCAATGTATTGCAGGTATTCTGCAGCTTGCCCCTGTTCCAGTGCAGTCTGGCTCAGTCCGTGGCAAATGGTGGGGCTGTGTTTCCAGCTCTGGGAGAGTCAACTCCAGTTGTACTGGGTGGCCTTCCAATTGAAAGCAAACTGTGGCCGGCACTCTGCTGCCACAGGGATTGAGAAAAATACATGCATGATATTGATTGTGGCATATCACACAGCCAGCCCCCTTTATATGCTAAGCCTGATGTCATATGGTATGGAATACCCCTTTGGCTAGTTTGGGTCATGTGTCCTGGCTGTGTCTCCTCCCAGCTTCTTGTGAAAATTAACTCTATTCCAGCCAAAAATGAGGACACTAAATTATACCTTGTAATCAAAATATCTCCTTTAAACACATATAAACACAGAGAGTATAATTTAAGTGTTCTCTAGCTTTGGTCAAAACCACGGCCCATTGTAAATCACATTTATTATTATCAATCCATATGTAGTCATATCATAAATCAATCTCAGTGGGTGTAGAATACAGTTGGTTAATGTATCACACATGTGCAGGAAAACACTTGTAAAGATAGACATACCATTGTTGCCAGGTTGGAGAATTTTTCCTACCAAAATCTGTATAGCTGCCTACTCCTTTTTCTCAGATATTTTAATCATGCTTTTCCCCACTTACACTGTCTTGACTGAATGCCAACTGTGTGTGAATTTGTTTTCTGATAAAGGATGATTTTCTCAGTAGCTAACAGGTGTGCACTACCCTTTACTCTGACTAACCCAAATGCATTAAAACAAAGGTCTTTGCCCTTGATTTGGGCTAATGACCTTTCCTTACACTATCTACATGCATTCAACTGGTTTTAAAGCTGAGCTCCAATTAGATTAGATTAGATTAGATTACACAAAACTTTCTTCAGGATCCTGAAGAAAGACTGAAGTAAGGCTATTCATTATGTTATTCACATTTTCCAGATATGTCAGCTGATACCAGAAAAGGCTGCTACTATCTCTATAAAACGTCCTTTGTTAGATTATTCAGTTGTTCTTGGTATATATGTTATGATTCTTTAAGCACAGCAACAGGCTTGGTTAAAGATGAGTGAGATGCTCCTGTTCTCAAGCAGCATCATGCCTGGTCAGGGTGTAGTAGGTAATGGAGGTACAGCATGGTGCCAGAAGGCTGTAACTCACCGGATGCCGTAATAGCCAGAAACAGCAGCTAGCCTGACGCAGGAGTGCAGGAGAGAGCAACCTCCTGGGCCCTGGTGGAACTGGGTGGACCTTGCTGTTCTGAAGAGAAACATAAAAATTAACTAAAGCCAATTTGGATGCAAGGACCTGCCTACAAGGACTCTTTGGGCAGGTGGTTAGTTGTTGTTAAGCTTTTATTTGCTTTTATGTCTTCTCTAGTCTGTTTTTCTGTTTAACAATGTAAGTGCAACCAGGTGATGTGCTGCTAGACTGACTTTTTAGTTTAGAAGCCTTTCAGGGTTTTGTGGTGGCTCATGAAAAGGTTTTAGGTAGTTGTGCCCCAACCTATGGCTGGGAGGAGTTGATCCAGCTCGTGCCTTCATGTGGCACATAGCACAGGCCATTAGTATCGCAGCGTGCATCCATGGCCTGTTTACATTATGACTATTAAAAGCAGGTTTGGTGATTTCATCTCAGAAAGGATGTGACAGACTAGGAAGAGCACCAAGAATGGCTGAAAAGGATGTGTCACAGTGTAATATCCTAAGTACCAGCACAGAAAATTTCCTTAATCTGCTTAGCTTGATGTAAATATAATGAAATAAAAATAGTCTAATACAACCCAACCTTCCTCCCACTAAGGAAATGTCCAACAAAATTGAAAGCTTCATTCCACAAACAGTTGTCCCTGTGAAATGTTAAAACTACTAGCAGTAAAAGAACTGAGTATAACATTACTTGATATTCCTGAAATAAATGGAGAAATGATGGATGGACCACTCAATGGATATGGAACTGGCTGGATGGTTGCACTCAAAGAGTTGTGGTCAACGGCTCAATTTCCGAGTGGAGAACNTACAAGAAAGACATGGAGCTGCTGGAGAGAGTCCAGAGGAGGGCCACAAAGCTGATCAGAGGGCTAGAGCACCTCTCCTATGAGGACAGGCTGAGAGAGCTGGGATTGTTCAGCCTGGAGAAGAGGAGAATCCGGGGAGATCTAATTGTGGCCTTCCAGTACCTGAAGGGGGCCTACAGGAAAGATGTTGACGGACTGTTTATCAGGGAGTGTAGTGATGGGACAAGGGGTAATGGGTTTAAACTAAAAGAGGGTAGATTTAGATTAGATGTTAGAAAGAAGTTCTTTACTGTGAGAGTGGTGAGGCACTGGAACAGGTTGCCCAGAGAAGTTGTGGATGCCCCATCCCTGGAAGTGTTCAAGGCCAGGTTGGATGAGGCTTTGAGCAATCTGGGCTAGTGGAGGGTGTCCCTGCCCATGGCAGGGGGATTGGAACTGGATGATCTTTGAGGTCCCTTCCAAGCTAGGCCATTCTATGATTCTATGATTCTATGATATGTATATGTACCTATATATTTAATAATTTTCCATTACTATAGATAAGGATACACCATAATGCAGGTATACAATAGACAATAGAGAAAGTTAAGGATTTAGAAAAGATTGGTGAAATTGCAGAAGGAAAAAGAGAAGTAATTTGAAACACTTACTATGCCGAGATCTCTACAAACTTTATTTTCTACAAATTTCTAAAGGAACAAACTACAGTTTTGGAAAAAAAAAGTGTGGGAGCTTCACATTATGTGTATTCCCTTGTCACTTTACAACTTGCTGGATCCTCATTCTTCTCCTTTATTTTTCCAGTACATCTCACGGCTCTTCACTCGGAGCTTGTTGACCTGCGACTCTGCAATGTCAGCCCGCTCCTCGGCTTCCTCCAGGTCATGATGGATCTTGCGGAACTTGATGAGATTGATGTTGGACAGCTCCTCCTGTGCAGGGAGAGAGAGCTGTGAAAATGGAAAGGCTGACACTTCCATTTTCCTCTACTTGTAGCCTGCTTGACTTCCTGCACATTCCTGTGCTCTGTACAGGTGGTCCTTAAAAACATTGTAGTCGTAAGAGCTAGCACAGTGTCTGTGGTCTCAGGGAGGTCTTAGCTCTGCAGTGACTGTACACAGACTTTTAATTCCTCCTGCACATTCCCCATACTGTATGAGTTTGTCTACAGAGACATGAGATGTTTTTCCTTCCATGGTGCTTTCTCAGCAGAGGTGTGAGAAACATCATGCTGTCCCACAGATACTTCCTGCCTGAATCCATTTGTCTTTTTATTTGGGCAATTTTGTTACCATCCCCCAGTAAACTTTGTTTAAAGCTCTCCTCACTGAATCAGCAAGCATGCTGGCAAATATGCTTTTACCTTATTTGTTCACATAAATCCACTACTCCCCAGAAGTTCTTGTTCCTCATCAAAACAAGATGAAGTCATAAAAGCCAAAGCCCTGCCTATTACACCAGCCACATAACCAGATGTTGACCTGAAGAATGCATCTTTTCCTACCCAAGCAGTCCCCTTGATCAGCAGAATCAGGGAGGACAACATTTGGGCTCCCAGGCCTTTCACTGTAGTCCCCAGAGTTCTGTAATCTCTGGGTGGTATCACTGAGTATCAGAAACAGTGATTAGTCATGATGAAAGGGATCTCAGCAGCTTCCTTCTCAAAGTAGGAACCACATAGAGAAGTAATGGTTAATAATCTGATGGCTAGCCAACATTTGTTAGTCCCTCCATAACATCCTGGATTAGAGCCCTCGGCAAGGGGCAAACTTCCGGAGAAAGCAGATCTGTGTGGCAAATGAGTTACTCCATTCTATTTAGAAAAGAGTGTCCAAGGACTTTCGTCACCTCTTCGTGGAAGCATGGGTCAGGTTCACCTGGCCCAGATGCTTTCTCTGAAGAAGCATATATCATTTGTCACCAGACTCTTGTATCTAGTCTGTAAATGTACATCTGTAAGTGGAATGTGCCTTTGCCTGATGACAGATGTCAAAATCTTCAAGCTTCTTGGAAGTCTCCATCAAGTGTAGCCTCAGACAATGTCTTTTCATGTAATATAGGGTTTGAGCTCTTGCACCTCTAGGGTCTCTCCAAGGACCTGTTGCTCTCCTGCTTGGCATTCCAGAAACAAAAGTGTCAGCTCATCTCCTCCTGCAGCTCCTTCACTGAGAAATTCATCACCTGAATCAGAATGTATCAGCCCAAGCCTCAGAAAGAAAAACTGTGAGCTCCAGCAAGACAAATCTCTTTCTCCTCGGGAGCTCTGTTTTGACTGAGAACTTTGAAGTCCTGGGATGATCCCCTCATCTGATGCTGGAAGCTGATGTGCAGCATGTTGCCACAATTTCTGGACTACTTTTAGGAGGCACCAACAATTCCAAGCAGCACCTCTGGGCCTCCCATCTTCATTAAATGCAGTATGAAATGCTAAATCGCTGTTTACACACCCTAGTCACTCACATTCCAGAAATGGTATAAAGTCTAGCATGCTTATCAAAACCACATTTCTATTAGTAGGGGACAGAAATACCAAATAAAACCATAGTCTTTAAAACAAAACTAACCCCCTCACACGAAAAATATGATATTACTAAGATAGCTTCGAAGAAATTAATTAATTGTTGTGTTGTTGTAAAGGAGAATTGAGGATTATTTACAGTTGAAATTAAGTTAATTTATAATCTGATATAGTATTCATATTTTCAAATATAGCTATTTGCTTATTCTTCTGTGAATTCCTTATCAGTCCCAAGCATACATTATCAAAGCTGAAACATATCATGATAAAAAGAAAAAAGTAATTCATAAATTCTCAAAATCACTTCCTCAATGACCAAGTTTTGCCTTTTGAAAATGTCTTTGTCACCACTCAGAATGATACTTACAGCCTCCTCAGATTGCCTCTTGTAGGATTTCACCTTCATCTGCAGCTTGTCCACCAGATCCTGCAGCCTGAGAATATTCTTCCGGTCTTCCTCAGACTAGAGGGGTTGGTAAGCAGGACAGACAATGAGATCGTGGTTTTCCACCACGTCAGGTTAGCAATTGAACCTTGGGAAATTTGACACTCTGTGAGAAAACACTCTCAGCCCAAGGAGGCCTCCTGCCTTACCTGGTAGGTCAGCTCCTTCACCCTCCTCTCGTACTTGCGCACACCCTTCACGGCTTCAGCGCTGCGCTTCTGCTCAGCATCAACTTCCCCTTCCAGCTCCCGCACCTGCAATGAGAAGATCATCTTTGGAGCTTCCCTGCAGGTTACCTACGTGCCATGTTCACTCATGCACAAATACCAGCCCTACGCACTCTGGCCTCCAACTTCTGGATTTGCTTCTTGCCACCTTTCAGTGCCAGCTGCTCAGCCTCATCCAGACGGTGCTGTAGGTCCTTCACCGTCTGGTCCAGGTTCTTCTTCATCCTCTCCAGGTGGGCGCTGGTGTCCTGCTCCTTCTTCAGCTCTTCCGCCATCATGGCCGCCTGACGAGAGAAAAGGATCAAAGCCATTTTGCGGCTGGAGACAGTTTTCAGGAGAATACATCCACCATCAGCACTGAAAGGAGCCCCCAACTCACATCGGTGATGGCCTTCTTGGCCTTCTCTTCAGCATTGCGGGATTCCTGGATCATGTCCTCCATTTCACCCTGAATTTGCACGATGTCTGTTTCCAGCTTCTTCTTCGTGTTGATCAAGCTGGTGTTCTGTGCAAAAGGAAACACGTGATTTGTACTTTTAGACCCAATGCCTCCGCATCAAGAGGTGATAGTGCGAGTATTGTTTATGAAAGTCTTTAATGCAAGAGTCCTCTTTAGCGCCGTAGCAGCCAACCAGACATGGCCATATCACATCATGGCTCCTCAAGTGTTTACGTAGTCATCACTTACAAGATACATAGCAATGTCATTCTGTGTTATCTCTTGTTGATGGGACCCGTTTCCAGCAGAGTGCCTCACCTGGGTGTGGAGGAGCTGCACACGTTCAGTGGCATCCAGAAGCTCCTGCTCAGCCACTTTCCTCGACCGCTCCGTCTGCTCCAGGGCTGCCCGTAGCTCCTCAACTTCAGCCTGCAACAGGTTTGCTCTGCGCTCCACCATGGCCACCTGCTCCTTCAGGTCCTCCTGGGTCCTGAGGGCATCATCCAAGTGTATCTGTGTGTCCTGTAAAAGAGAAGAAAGGGAAATTATAAGATGGCACAGCACTGGAGCAATGAGAAATTACAAGGCAGCAGTGTGCGCTTGGGGCCAAAAATGTCAGGGATGTCACCTCTCTTTCTGCAGCTTTGCTGAACAGACCTTGAGCACTGCCTGTGTGTTTCTCAGGTTCTTTTGTGCCTCTGCAGCCACGCGGTTGGCATGGCTCAGCTGGATCTCCATTTCATTCAGGTCTCCCTCCATCTTCTTCTTCAGCCGCAGGGCTTCATTCCTGCTCCTGATCTCAGCATCCAGGGTGCTCTGCATGGACTCCACAATTCTGAGGTGGTTTCTCTTCATCTGGTCAATCTCCTCGTCTTTCTCTGCTATCTTCCTGTCAATCTCCGACTTCACTTGGTTGAGCTCAAGCTGGAGGTGCAGGATCTTACTCTCTTCATGTTCTAGGGAGGCCTGAATAAGAAAGAAACAGGAGAATGGGACTGTGTTGCTCTGGAAGATGTTGGAAACTGTGGCCTGAGCTTAAAGCCAAACAGAAAGAGAGCAATGACATTTCCTTGACAGCCCCAAACATTATGTCTTATAATGCTCCTCAGTATTCCTCTCTGAAAAAAAATGATTATGAACATGTACCTCCGCTTCCTCCAGGGAGGCCTGGAT
>VXBL01004731.1:43162-58649 GCA_013400195.1 Aramus guarauna | reverse complement strand
GGATACAGGATGAGAATAATGTTGATATCACATTAAAGTTTGTAGTTGTTGCCAGTCAAGGACTTTTCAGCTTTCATACTGGCCTGCTAATGAGAAGGTGGGGGGTGCACAAAAGATGGGAGGGGACACAGCCAGGACAGCTGAACTGAACTTGCCACTGGGGGTTTCCATACCGAATGACATCATGCTCCGTATGTAGCTGGGGGGGCGGGGGGGTGGGCTAGGAGGCAGTTTGGCTTCAGAACTAGCTGAATATTGGCTTTGGCTTGTGAGCAATTGTCCTGTGCATCACTTGTTTTGTATATTCTATTACTATTATTATCATGATCATTTTCTGTTTCTGTTCTGTTAATCTGCCTTTATCTCAACCCACAAGTTTTCCCTTATTTTTCCTTTTTGATTCTCTCCCTTATCCCAGTAGGGGGGGACTGAGAGAATGGCTGTGCGGTTGTTTTAGCTGCCTGGCAGATTAAACCACAAGACCTTTTCAGCTTCTTTCCTTGATAAACATAATTGATAGGCCAGAATGAAGTGATATCTTTGTCCTGACAGATTAGTAGAAACATAAGGCATTTCTGCTAAGGTGATCTATTTTTATTCACTNATATCAGAATTTACAGGGTAATAGTTTCAGTATTTTACCTTTCTTTGTTTAGTTGAATGTTTTCTTTTCTTGTCATTTCTTTTCATCATTGAACAGAGATGTTTTCATTCATTTATCAATAAAACTTCACTGTTTTCCCTGATAGGTTAATTTAGAACACAACAATATGTATAGAACTCATTTTTTCCTGTGTTATTTTTGTCTGAAATAGATTGTGGTATCTGCTTTCCTTGATTTATTACATTCATAAGTATTTTCTCAAAATTGTCTCTAATCCTAAATTAGAATTTTATCCTATCCCTGGTTGTGTCCTACTGTTTCATTTGACCAGCTCTTGCCAAAAACCATGTCGTCACCTCCAGAACACCCCAGCCGCAATCTAGCCACTGCTGATGAACATCCCCATTGCTCCTGCCACACACCCTTCTGTTCCCCTGTGTGGGGCACAGCTGCACCCTATGGCCCCACATAATGCCTACTGCTTAGGACTCTCATTCCCCATCAGTGCCCACAGCAGATAAGTCACAGGAACATTTTCTGATGAACTTTGAGGTCAGTGAAGAGCAATAATGTTCCAGGGGGCTGTTGTTAAAATGGTAGGGACTTCTCCACTGCCAGAAATCCCTTGTGTTGCCTGGTCTCTGACATCTTACCCTTTTTTCTGGAGCTGACAAGGGCTGGGTGATCCTCAGGAAAGTGCTATTCCTCCCAGGTCTGTTGTAGCTACTGCTGATCCTTTCCCAGGAACTGATGGCTGCATGCTGTGAAGACAGTATGTTCTTCACTGTTTGGGTTAATGCTGGAGGGACCATGGGAGTTTGTAAGGTTTTCTAGTTGAAAATAATCTGTCTCTTGCTCTTCACATGAGCTCTTTAATAATTTTCTAACCTTTCTAAATTCCAGCCTCTGGTGGGTGACTCAGAAATGTTTGCCAGCATGCTGTTTGCTGCTGAGGTGGTGGAGACTTGACTCCTGCAACAGGAATGACTGTGGGGACAGGATACATTTGCAGTCCAGGTCCCTCTCCTCTTGAATGGGACAGGGATTGGTGACTAGAGGCAGATGCTTATCAAAATACCTATTACCAGAAGAAAACTGCTTTTAGTCTACATGTGTTTCTAGCCAATGAGGAACTATGTGTATCTTTTCCCTAGGTAATGCAAAGTTGATGTATTTTTCCCAATTAATGTACAGATTTTTGGATTAAAAGCAGGCTACTCTGTGTACTCCTCCTGCCAACTACTTAAAATCCTAATTAGTGAGGCCTCTTAGGACTTAGATCTTTTCTATCTGCACTGCCATTATTCTGCTAAAATCTGTAGTGTGGTAAGAATGGCCTGTGCTCTATGTTCAGGACTTCCAAGAACACTTTGTTTGTGAAGCAAGAGATGTTTTGCCACCTTCACTTTGGGCATTTATTCCTCTTTTTAGACTTCATGATAGCCTTTTCAGCTTATCCAGTCTGATTTGCCACTTGCCTGTGATCTATGTATTTTCTACTTGGCCCACCCCCACACTGATCTTTGTCTAGATACATTTCATGTGTTCTTGCCAAAACTGTACCTCTGTGCATACTCTCACACCATGCAGAGACAAGCATGGCGATGCTTTTTGCATAGGCATACACCAGTTACTGGTGTAGTGGGTTCTTCGTAAAGCAAGAGATACTGACTTGGGGGTCGGGGGGAGAAAGCATTTTGAATGAGACCTCAAAGGAACTGAGTGCAGCATAGCATGGTGATGATTTGGGCTATGCAGTAGGAAGTTCTGTCATATTTTTAGGGGACATCTGGGAATGCAGGTTATGCAGACTAGTCATTTGGTGGGTAACTGGGAGTCACTGGGAGAATGGGGTGCCTTCCCAAGTTTCATTCCTCAGGGACTGCCAGAGTTCACTGAAAGACAATCTAGTAATTTGACAGTGTGGACAAACAGGGACCTTGGCAAGGAGCAGGACAAATTAGTTGCTTCTCGGAGCACTGGTGTGACAAAACCTTGAACCTATAGCCATAATCCAATCCCTACCATGGTATACCATGGGTAAATGAATAAATTAATCAGCACTCCTCCCCAAATCCGAATCAATATTTTCCTTTTAGGCAGTAAATTAACTTTTATACAGGCTGTTGGCAATTCCCTACAGAGTATGAGAGGGGGATACATTGTACCGTAACTATTTTGTCAGCAAAGTAAATCCAACTATACTGGTGTATGTGTTGAGAAGAACACTATGATTTTCAACGCAGTCAATCATCTACTCCTATCATTAAGCTAATTTAATGTGTACTATTTATGTAACCTTTTGTCCTGGTTTTGGCTGAGATAGAGTTAATTTTCTTTCCAGTAGCTAGTCTAGTGCTGTGTTTTGGATACAGGATGAGAATAATGTTGATATCACATTAAAGTTTGTAGTTGTTGCCAGTCAAGGACTTTTCAGCTTTCATACTGGCCTGCTAATGAGAAGGTGGGGGGTGCACAAAAGATGGGAGGGGACACAGCCAGGACAGCTGAACTGAACTTGCCACTGGGGGTTTCCATACCGAATGACATCATGCTCCGTATGTAGCTGGGGGGGCGGGGGGGTGGGCTAGGAGGCAGTTTGGCTTCAGAACNTGGAGGAAAAAAAAAAAAAAAAGTTAACTTTCAAAGATGTGGAAGTTTATATTATAGCAATTTGTCAAGGCTTAAGATTACCATCTTTTAATTTCAACTTTATTCAATCAGAACACATTTGCTGTTGAACATTAAAAGGAAAGAAGTGGTCAGCATCATGCCTTAACTGCAAAGAATATTTTGCTATAGCACTACACCACCTCTAAAAGTGTCACCTCTGCAACAGGAGTAAAAAAAGAGAGAATTTTCCATTTCAGTTTATTTGGCCAGTTCATGAAATTTTCTACTAGCTCTGTCATTTGAGTGCCTCAGAAAAAACAGTTTAATTCTTTAAATATAAGTATTATTTCTGCTGTTAATCAATGAGTTTCTAGTCAAAACATATTTTCACAGAATCATAGAATGGTTTGGGTTGGAAGGGACCTCAAAGATCATCTAGTACCAATCCCCCTGCCATGGGCAGGGACACCCTCCACTAGACCAGGTTGACCAAAGCCCCATCCAGCCTGGCCTTGAACACTTCCAGGGATGGGGCATCCACAACCTCTCTGAGCAACCTGTTCCAGTGCCTCATCATCCTCATGGTAAAGAATTTCTTTCTAACATCTAATCTAAATCTATCCTCTTTTAGTTTATATTTCATTTTATTTTATTTTATTTTATTTTATTTTATTTTATTTTATTTTATTTTATTTTATATATTTATTTATTAGGACAAGTGGTAATGGGTCTGTTTTGATAAGATTCCTTTCTCCTTTACGTATCTGGCACACTTTAGATGGCTTTGCTTAGCTAACATTTACTTAAAGTATAGGTCTTTGCATTTTTAATTCATAGTTTCTATCTGCATATAGTTTCATAGAAACCACAAGTTAAACAGTTCCTTTGTACACTTTTATTACACAAAGATATTTCTGAAGTAAGCAAAGTAAAGAAAGTGATTTGGTAAAAATAGGCTGACAACATAATGCAAGATACAAACTAATAATAAAGCAACTTATTTGGCTGTAAAACAAAAAAATTGCAAATAAGCCCAAAGCCAAATACAAAGCAGCAAAGGTGAAAAGGAAGTACTTAAAGAAAATTCAGGGCAATGCAGAAATAAGTGAGAATGAAGACTAAGTGAGATGAAAAAAATACCACAACATAACAACAGAGAATGACATAAAAACAGATTAGCTGGCCTGAAGTTAGGTTAACAGCAGTTAATAATAGCAAAGCTTGAGACTCCAGCAATAGAAGAATAGTACAGCCCTCTGCCAAATTCCCAGAGGTAGAAATACCCACAGTCTGCTGATAAAGAGTTTCATAAGCAGCTTTTCAAAACCTACACATTCAGAACGGATAAGTATCTGCAAAGAGTCGACACAAAGAAGGAGAAAGGGTCAGGTTTTGCGCTACGCTGCCACCAGCTGTTTCCGGAAGGCTCCTTACCACCCCCTCGGCATTTCACACGCTGGCGGCTGTGGTGTTCCCCTTGCCCTGGCCCAGCTGCTGCAGCTGGTGAAGCCAGAGGAAAGCAGAGCTGCAGCCCCACGGGGTGCCAGGGGGGCAGGTGGTGTGGGGACCCAGAGGTGAGCCAAAGCGGGCTAGCAACACGGGACCGGGGAGACAAATTTTCCCTGGCACTCATGGGCAAGGCGTGGAGTTTGTCCATTGAAACTTGCTGAGCAGAAAGTCGAAAACTACAGTTTATCGGTTTGGTGTCTTCTGTACAGCTGTCCTACATGTGTGTATTTTTACACAGGTGATGATGAGCTTATTTCTTTTTTTCAGGATTTAGTATGGTTTTTGATGTTTAATGGCTATGGTAACTCAGATGCATAAACAGCCCATTAATCAATGAAAGATACAATCCTGCCACATTTCTTTTTTCTGCTCATTAAAGGCAATGGAAGGTATACTCGTGCACTGTGGAAGATCTGTTCTTTTCTTTCACTGGTTAGATAACTAGTAATTAGATACCTAATAGGTTTCATGACAATGGTGACATAACATTTAGTCTTTTAAGGAGGAGCAACTAGAAAAGTACTGGTTGGTCAACCTAACTCTGATTCTTGGAGAGATCCAATTTGAAAAAAAAAAAAAAATAAAAAAAAAAAAAAAAAAAAAAAAAAAAAAAAAGTTAATTTGATTTGTTTAAACCTGTTAAAATCATGTGATAAATAAATTCAATTAACCAATTTAAAAAGTCAACAACCCAAAAAAGCCAGTATGAATACTTTTAAGATCTGATAGTCAGGTTAATATGATTTTCTTTTTTGTTAAAGCTGATTGCTTAGTGAGGAAGAAGGTGAAGCAAGATGTGACCTGTCCTGCCTTCATACCAAGCCCAAGAGTACTCTGCAAGGCACTCTTTAGAGTAGTATAATGGATTTTTTTCTAAATATAATGGGTTGGAAACCAGTTATTCTCGGAGTGATTGTCATGGTTCCATGTTAAACCGAAAAAGCTTGAGGTGCTTTGGTGATGTCTCCCAAGCCTTGTTTAACTGGATATTTCCATTAGTGAGTTCAGTCACCACTCAGAGAATGCTTGTGAGGCAGACAAGTGTGTGAGTCAATAACATGATGCCAGCTTAAAAAGTCAAACACTCTTCTATGGTACTTCACCGGGAGAGATATAAGTGCTGCTATGTTTGGGGCTACTCAAGTTCATCTATGGGATGTGCACCTTTTTGAAGAAACAAAAACATGGCAGAGAGTCATGAAGAGAGCAGCAGGAAGAAAGCGTTTGGGCAACACTTGCTGAAGCACAAAAGGTGTCATGCAGGGAATGGTGATGGTTCCCTAAGTCTTCTGTGGGCAAGGACAGGAAGAAACCAACACAATTTGCAAGGAAGGACTTACATTTTATAACAGGAGCTGCTTTCTGACTGTAGGTGTTTTTGACTTTATATAGATGGGTAGGTTGGACAAACTGCTCTCTGAAGCAGTCTGATCACGTGGATTTTGCATGGAAAACCAGGTAGCTATTCATGCCATCTGTTCCTTTCTCTACCCGTTTCTTTCACTCTTTATCAAATTCCCTTTAGAACAGTAGTTACTCCTGTGAGCCTACCACTTTAGTTTCAATTCTTTTACTTTGCCTTCTGTGCATCACTCACCATATAAAAAGCATAAGCAGAATGGTACTTAACAAATATTTCAAAATTAAGCTCTTTTGTCTAGAAAGAATTGTGAAGTCAAAAGCATTTACAAGAAATGCAGTGCATTATTTGGCAATGTAATTTCAAGGGAGTTTATTCATGCACTGCATTCTCTCTAAAATAATTTGAGATTCTTCTTTCGGTATCTTGTTCAGCAGATTGCTTACGTGGGGTATCCTCTGACTAATGTTTTTATAACATACGCCCTTCAGTCCTGTCAGAACTAGAGGTTCTGGACTAAAATACCAAGCTGTTATTTGTCAATATTTATACCTAGAGAATTACATATTCCTAATATCTACTCCACAGTATATCTGCCTTGTAATATAGAACTCTCTAAGCTGCATCATAACATATAAAACACATTATTCATTCCTTATAGATACTTGCAGCTTCAATGCCCATGTGTAATGTCCATCTCCCCTCAAAATTATGTCAAGCTATTAATTCTTTAACAGCAGCAGGCCATCATACCACTTGATAACAAAGATGTGTGCTGAGACATGAAATCGAGCATGTTCTGAATGTCCACTACACTTTCAAAGGACAGTAATTGGATGCAATTAAGAACAAAGCAAAGCCACGTGAAAAGTTAGATGAGGCCGATCTTATAACATCAGTGATTGATTCTTATACTGGAAACACTACTTACAGAGATGACACACAATTTGTTTTTCTAAAAATATATAGAAAATATACTAGAGTCAATGAGAATTACTATGAATTACTGTGGGAAATAAAACCTATGATCACTAAAAGTAAAAAAAGCCTCTGTGACTCATCAGAATACAGAGTCTTTAAGCAGTATTCTGTTAAGAGGTTTTTTTTCCACCAGGAGGATGTTTGTTGCCTTATCTGAAAAGTAGTGGCAGTCCACCTTGCACAACACTGACAGGATCTGAGTCCATACAAAGCACTTTAAAGTGAACAGGGACATTACAAATGTCAGTGAAATCCAGAACAATCTGTATTGTTTACTTGGTGAGGAAATCATGAACTAACTGATTTTTTAAAGAAAAAAAAAAAACAAACTTATTTTTCTTGTCCATCCTGATTAATTTTTAGCTATAGCTGATTAAGTGAAGACTGTGTTTCCATTTGATCAACTGAATTTGGGATAAATGGCAGACTGGTCTCTGGACTTGAAGCCAACATTTTCTTTTTTATTTAAATAACTACTTACAGCCTGATGCTGCATAGCTCACACTACCTGCCCACTGAGGATTTCCATTGATTAAGCATCCCCACTGAAATCAGTGAGGATACTTAATACAAGAAGGGTGACAAAGAATGATAAAAACTGTCCCTTACTAAATAGTATTGATGTTCAGGGTCATGGTTCCTTTCTCCCTGACTTTTCTCCATTGAAAGGAACAGAAATGTAGGATTACCCAAAAGCAAGTTAAAGTTGTATCCAAAAGCAAGAGGAAATGTTTTATAGTTAAATGATTTATTCTTTTGTAAAACCAAAATAATTAAAAACCCAGTATGCTTTGTGACATGTAAAATACAAGAGTAATCATCAAATACAGAAGCAGGGAGCATAGCAAAACTATACCTAGAAATGACTGTTTGTTGGAGTTGGGTTAAAAGGCAAATAGATATCATCTCTTGCAGATATGAAGACAACTAGCTGTGCATTATTTTTCTATCCAGGTGTCCCTTTCAGTATGCAGAAGAAAGAAAAGGGATCAAAAGGCTCTTGGTCATGCAAATGTTTCTGTAGCCAATCCTCTCCTCTTCAATAAGCTGCTTTCCTGTCAGATATCTCCCCTAGAAGCACAGAAGTTCCTCTCTTTTTTTTCCCTAATTCCTCTCAGCAGCAGAAGTTGACTGACTCTGAAAGCAGTTGTTTTATGTCCCGGAAGACTTTATTAGTATTTCTCTTTAAACTTTAAGCCTTGTGTACAAATGGTCATTTTCTTCACCTGCTGCTTTATCTACCTTAAGGTAAGCATATCCTGTCACTTCACTTGAAGTCAGGGGAATGAGTGAAATAAACCTGCAGGTCTTGCCCCTCTCGCACTCCCCCTGACAAGGAACCCTGCAGTGGCACAGGCACAGGCAAGAGAGAAGACTGTGAGGGTAGAGGACATCACAGCCTACGGTCACTCACCACATCCTAGGAGCAAGAGCCCTTTGGGGCCAGTATCGCTGATTCCAACAGCTGAAAGACAAGGCGTCAGAACAGGACCCCTCTGAGCTGATAGAGAGACCAAACAGGTAAGCTGAGAAATAATTTTGTTCTTAGGAAAACACAGAGTTTGCCAGTTAGGTGCTTCTGACAGCTGGAATATTTTTTGAGGCATGAATTTCAAACAAGGGTGAACCAGACTATATATTCTCACTCATCTCTTTTTTTACCCTTTTTTTTTTAGCATCGAGCAATCCATTTCTCGTTAAGCTTCTCCAGCTCCTCAGTTAGCTGAAGTTCAGCATATTTTGAACTTCAGCATATTTTACTCGAGAATGCAAGTCTTTCCTTTTCCAGATCTGTGTTTCTGGTCCTCACTGAGGTGATCAGGGCTACCTAGACTGTGGGGTGCTACTCAATACAGGTAAAAAAGCTGGTTTGGAGCTTTACTGGATCAACAGCACTTCTCAAACCTTAGAAATGTATTGCTTAACTTTCAAATAATGAACAGAGAGCATTTTTATTATACCTGTACTTGGGGATAGTCTCACATCTGAATTCGCAGTATAATCTGATGAAATACAAGTGGCAGATGGAAAACCTTATCCTTTATTTTGTATTCCCCCATGTGACTTATGTTTTACTCTAAAGCGCAAAGACAGGAACTTTGAAAGCTTTTTTATTTCCATTTCACTTGTGAAGAGCAAGAATGAAGCATCACCTGTTAAGAACTGTTATGAATAAAATAGAAAGAACAACATGTATTTTCTTGCTAGAGGTGTTCAGGCAATGAATATTGTTTGTTTTACATTCAAAACCAGATGAGATTGTCATCACTGGATTACTTATGGAGTTCAGTGTCTATGCCTTTCCTTCCACTTTTACTGTAAAAACTTTATCACTAGTGATAATAGATCTTTCCCAACTCACTAGCATATACTCCAACATTGTTCCCTTCTCTAATTCTTGGCTACGCACTCTGTCTTGTAGACTCAGCACAAACTTAACATGACCAAAGTTATTTTGATTCTGTTTTCACTCTTCTATGGCCTGTTCTAATTCACAGCTCTCACATATCGGTGTAAAATCAAAGATTTTCTGTAGCCTGAGGATTCAAACAAGATCAAAGCTTTAAGATTATATTTGTGTTTGTGAGAGTGATTATATGTCCTGATTGCACGTCCCAGTACACTTCCACAGAAATACATTAACATCTTTTAGTTTTATTTGCATAGTACAGTGTGAGACAAAGCACAGCAAACTTCTGTGATGCTAACCTGATTAAGAATATTGTTGGTAATAACCTTGCATTGCAAGTGATTGTTATTTAAATACCTCTGTAAAAAGTTAACTGGCCATCTTTATTTGGGGAAAGGAAAACTTGTGCAAAACTTCTATTCTCTTCTCAAGTGTTACTACCACTGTAACACATCTTATTTTTGTATGCAGCCTTGAAAATACTGAAATACAGCCAGAGACGCATGAGGCAAAAGTACTGAAACAGTTAATCACTTTGGCTTTCTCTTACAAATATGCAACTTCAGTCCATGAATATGCTTTTTTACATTATTGTCTGCAATAGCGTAAGTTGCTACCACTTGTACACCTTGAAAAAATTTTCAGACATTTGTGCCCTAATAGTAGGGCACAAAACACGCTAAAACAAACAGATCTTGAAATTATGGGACATTCAGAATAAATGGTTGACAAATTGCTTAGCAGAATAACTGTCTTTGCTTCTGCTCACAGGGAAATGTAAGAGAATATATAAAAGTTGATGTGGTCATTGACCATTTGCATCTATGTGCCACAGTAGATTCATGCTTGTTCTGTCCTGGTGGGTAGCTCATGCAGATCAAAAAGCCAAAAAATGCCTTTAGACATTTGGGACATTGGACACCTGACCAAGCCAATGTGATTTTTAGTAGTTCTTTTGGAAGCCCTGTGTGTATTATCCATGTATATAGATTGTGACTGAGGTATTTTGTGGAGGTTTTTCAAGTGTACTGAATTGGAACAGAGCCAATTAGAATGGAACTAGAGAGGAGAAANCAGGGATTAGTCACAGCCTCAGGGCTCTTGTTGGCTACTCTCTACCTTGTTGATGTTTCCTGCGCAAGTCTGTATGAATTGGGTCATCTTCCTGCCGCTATTTCCAGGGGGACATTAATGAGCTGGCTAATAACGATGTACGCTGGACTGGGAAGCCAGAGCGCTGGTTTTGGTCTCAGCTTTGCTACTGTGAATTGCTATGTGACCAGTAAGTCATTGTGGTGAGTTAGCCTTGGCACGCAGCCACGCTCCCACCCGGCCGCTCTCTCACTACCCCATGACAGCGGGGCAGGGGGAGACGATAGGATGAGAAAGGTGGTGGGTCAAAGTAAGGACAAGGAGATGACTTACCAACTACTGTCTCAGGCCAAACAGATTCCACTTGCAGAAAATTAACTTATTGCCAATTAAAAGTACAGTAGGATGGTGAGAAACAAAGACAAAAATGGAAATAATATTTTCCTTCAGACCCTTTTCCAGGCTCCACTTCACTCTTATACCTCCTTTCACCTCCAGCCAGTGCAGGGGGATGGATAATGGGGGTTGGGGTCAGTCCGTAACAGCTCTTCCCTGCTGCTCCTTCCTCCTCACACAATTCCCCTACTCCAGCGTGGGTCCTTCCCATGCAATACAGTCTGTCATGAACTGCTACAGCATGGGCTCTTCCCCATGGGGTGCAGTGAGGGCATCTGCTCTGCCATGGGGGTCCGCCTCCTGACCCTCCTTCTCAGACCTTGGTGTCCATGCTGCTGGTTTACACTTCCCCCCGCCTTCCTTCTCCCCCTCTCTCTGTCTGTTGTTTTTACCCTTTCTTAAGTAGCCCCACTGCCAACACCTGGACACCAGCACCCAATAGAATCATATACCTACTTTTGCTTTGCTTCATTCTTCCTCACCTGTTTATGCTTCCATTCCTTTGTAAAATGTTTGGAAAGCATCTGACAGAGCATCCTGTGTCAGTGTTGTTTTATTCTATGACTGTTGTAAACAAAATTGAAAGGTGGNGTTTTTTTTTTTTCCAGTATAAATGCGGCATTTTCCAGTATAAATTGGAATTTTTCCAAAATCCAGTATAAATATGAGAGTTTCTTCTGCAAAAGTACTTACTGTAGATATATTAGTGAGATTCCATTATAGTTACTTTAAACACACTTTAAATACACAAATATACTTTGACTGTGGTTTATTTTCGACCTCTCCTGATTCAGACAGAAATCATTTTTCAACTGTATGTCATAAAAGTTGAGACTTTTTGTATCTTAAGTCAGACATGATTACATGGTGGTGGTCTAGAAGACATGAAAATATTAAGAGAAAAAAAAATTTAAGGGTTTTTGCTTTTCCCCTACTCTCTTGTGTAAGGTTTGCCTTCTGCAACAGCTAGGTCTTTAAAGTGAACAGCAGATGATAAATCCGAGTGTAAAAATAACATAACGTTATTCTGACATGACTTCTTGACACTTTGCAGACGCTATTTGCATGCCATGTTTCTGATGTGGCTAGAGCCAAAAGCACTTACTGAAATCAACTGTATGGCCTCTCGCACCCCAGCCTTACTGTGCCAGTGCAATGCTTCCTTTGAAGTTGGTCATGCTGCCCAGGGTCAGGGATTAGTCACAGCCTCAGGGCTCTTGTTGGCTACTCTCTACCTTGTTGATGTTTCCTGCGCAAGTCTGTATGAATTGGGTCATCTTCCTGCCGCTATTTCCAGGGGGACATTAATGAGCTGGCTAATAACGATGTACGCTGGACTGGGAAGCCAGAGCGCTGGTTTTGGTCTCAGCTTTGCTACTGTGAATTGCTATGTGACCAGTAAGTCATTGTGGTGAGTTAGCCTTGGCACGCAGCCACGCTCCCACCCGGCCGCTCTCTCACTACCCCATGACAGCGGGGCAGGGGGAGACGATAGGATGAGAAAGGTGGTGGGTCAAAGTAAGGACAAGGAGATGACTTACCAACTACTGTCTCAGGCCAAACAGATTCCACTTGCAGAAAATTAACTTATTGCCAATTAAAAGTACAGTAGGATGGTGAGAAACAAAGACAAAAATGGAAATAATATTTTCCTTCAGACCCTTTTCCAGGCTCCACTTCACTCTTATACCTCCTTTCACCTCCAGCCAGTGCAGGGGGATGGATAATGGGGGTTGGGGTCAGTCCGTNTTTATTTTATTTTATTTTATTTTATTTTATTTTATTTTATTTTATTTTATTTTATTTTATTTTATTTTATTTTATTTTATTTATTTTGTTTTGTTCTGTTCTGTTCTGTTCTGTTCTGTTTTATTGAGAGACACAGGTACTTTTATCTTGCTAAAATGGAAATCTTCTCATTTTGGACTGAAACTGTTGAAAGTTATAAACTCTCCTTTAATTAGAGATAATTCAGGTCTGACAATTTTTAAAAACAACACTGAATGTGTTCCTTTTTTCCCAATTTTAATAGCAACCTAAAATGCCACTCATTATAAAGTGAAATCCAAATGGGGTTCAGATCCAGCTCCCTGCTCTGCTGCACTCTGAGCGAGCAGCCTACAACAAGTAGCTTGAGGTCATGGCAAATGTCTTTGGGCTTTGGCAGTGCCGAAGGATGTCTGCGTGTGAGCATGGTCCTGTTCACTCTCTTACATGCCTCTGTTCTGGCTGGGAGCAGCTCTGCTCTCTGGGTGCTAGCTTATGTTATCTCCAAAGGAGGGCATTGAACAGGGAGCTAATTGAAGCCTGAATGCTTCAGGGTGCAAAACTAGTTTAGCGTAGGAAATACTAACATATATAATATTATGGCAAAGTGTACAATGCTGCTGGGTCATTCTGTAGACACACTAGATGTGTCTGCAACTGGCCTGTAGGTATCTAATGCAGGCAACCTGTGTAACAGACCCCTCATCAAAATAGAATTTGTTTTTAAATCTTGCAGCTTCTAGGAAGTGTTAGGGACATTGAAATTGTGCTGCTGCTTGAATTTGAATTTATCCTGTCAATGACAGGACAGCTTTTATCTTGATAGAGATCCTTAAAACTAAAAGGAGCTGAGACAAGAGAACTCTTTAAATACCATGAATTTACTCTGCATTGCTAAAATTCACCCAGAATTTTTAAAAGAATATTTATTACAGCAACAACTTGGCTGCTTCTCCCATTTGGGAGATAAGAACTTTTCCCAGTAGAGTAGAGGTGAGCTGGAAACTGACGGACTTCCTCCTAGTACAATTCTTGGCAGTTCCATAAAGCCTTGAAAATGTGCTAACAGGTACCAAAAATGGTGTATTGGCTCACTGCTGGATGTAAATAACCATTAAGTGCTACAGCTCATGTAAATTAAAATTATGGTGGATTTTTAAGAGTAAACAACTGCCACTTAAATATACTTTCAATATTATTATTTTTTTCTGACACACTAATGTAGTATTTCACTTTCTCCAGAGACATTCTTGCTGCTGCTGGCTCACACAAATACAACAGTCTGATCTTCGCTCTAACAAGGAAATTTCATTCCTGTAAAAACAGGCACTCTTGAGAGGAATGCCAAGCCTCTGGTCATGAAACTTCAGATTCTTCTGATCTCAGTGACAAAACTTTCACTAACCTCAGGGAATCCCAGATGCCCTCATTGGAAGCTACTGACTTTGTTACAAATCCCTTTTTGGAGGAATTACTCTCTGTCCTTCTTTCCATGTCCTGTTTATTTCAGGTTTCCCAGCTTTTGCATCTGTCCTCTGAATTCTAAACCCCTTTCCATGTACTTATTTTCCTGTCTCATTCAGTTACTTATTCATTTCCCAGGTATCCTTCTTCCAAAATATTTTGCTTCCATAGTAAGCATGATATCCTCTAACTTTTTGGTAAGCCAAAAGCCAGCAATGGCACAGGTATGCCAAAAGCTTTCCCAGAGGTTCAGGATGCTATTTTGTCTGGCATGTTGGCTGAATGGAGTGTCAGACTTGACAGAAGAGTTGAAAAATACCTCTGATACTTAATGTTGAGGTGTGAGTGCAGTTGGAAGGCAAACAACCTGGAGGAGTGTAAAAGACACTCCATTTAGGGGGAAGAGTAACAAACTTCACTGAGACACTTGGCAAATCTTTTGACTTTAGGTCTTGGCATGTATGGGGCATCACTGTTGCAGATAGAAAAACCTCAGCTCTATCATAATATTTACATTACTTTATACCACAATATTTGAAAGAAGCCCAAACAAAAATATTTATTGTCACACTGATGGGCATTGCATAGAGCAAGCATGATTGGGGCTGACAAGTGTTTTTCAGAATGTGGTATCACCACCAGTTTTCTGATCTCCCTCTACATACAGACTATGTTCAGCCTCAGCTTTTAGACATTCATTGGAGCAATAGGCCGTTGGTTTCAGTAAGTCTTCTGCAGCAGGTTCTACAACTCCAGCACCGTATGCTCAGTTTTTCTCACAGTAGTTAAGCATATTTCATAAAAGTATCAGTTGCAGAAATATATAACTGAATATATATAACTGAGTATATATAACTGAGTATAACTGGGAAGATTTATCTACTCCCTAGAGCTATGTTCTTCAAGTATCTGATGTAAAAAAAAAAAAGAAACAAAGTTATTATTTATACAATTTTCATCAACGTGGGTATTCAGGGGCTTTCTCTGAATGGAGAAAAGATTGCTTCTGTGGCAGCCCTAAACAGTGTAAGCATGGCATAGTAGAATCTAAAGCCATCCTAAAAACAAAACATCTTGATATTCTTCTGACTTTTACTGACAGATAATGAGACAAAATTTCCATTGAGTTTTGGTTTGCAGCTTATCTTCCCTGTTTATTTCAGGTATAAATGATGAATATGGTGCCAGCCTGTAAGACAGCTTCAATTAAATGAATTATGCCATTAACAGAAACTAGTGTTGATTAGAATCTCTCTTATTTGTTGAAGTCTGAAGAGAGGTCTTTTTTTTT
>VXBL01004731.1:24940-43125 GCA_013400195.1 Aramus guarauna | reverse complement strand
TTTTTTTTTTTCCCTTCTCATCCACTTCTCCTTTTCCTACCTTTTGCAATGGCCAGGTATTTTTGTCAGTAAGAGATTCTCTGTCTAAGTGCCTGGAGTCTAAATATGAGGTCTGATAGGCATTTATACAAATAAGTTGGCTTCTTGTCACATTCATGTAGTGCTAACATAAAGTTGTTGTTTTTTTTTTTTTTAAACTTGAAGAACACTCTCATTCTTGAAAAAAGAGAGGGATGTCCTTGAGGCAATTAAAGTAGAAGAAACTGATACTTCAGGATGAACCCAAGAATGGTATAAGATGATTTTAAATGTATTTTGTTCAGGACCTTCTGTTCTGCTGTATCAAACCTTCTTTTTCTGGTAATCATAAGCCTGCAGGCTTTCATTTTTTGTTACGATTAGTGATGGTGCAGTTGCACCACATGTCCTTCTTTAACAGCACAGGGAGCTATTTCCTATAGAGCACTGGCTGAGCTGAATGCCTGNCAGGGGAACCATACTGCTATCTGAAGAGTAGGACACTAATAATTCTATAGTATGGTTGAAAGAGTATGCCCCTCTCATTTGTCTCTGCAACTAAAACTTGGAAATAGTGTAGACATTCCTTTCTGTGAAGCATTTTTCAGCTTTTTGAATAAAGTGGAGAATTGTGAATTACCAAACAGCTTCATTTATCTTTGTAATCCCTCACTATCGACAGATACACACATCTCTACCTGCACGCACAGCAGTATTGCTTTGTTTCTTGCCACATTCACTAGAAGTGTTTTCACCTAAAAGTTAATATCTTCTTATATTAGGATTGATAGCCATATAATCTTCTTTATATATGCTGCTAAAATACCATGATTTTGGTTGAAAATCTTCCTTGAAAACTAGAGCATCTTTTAACATAAGCATCCACTATTGTGTTAGTTATTATTGTCAGGAATGGGAGAGAGAGACATGAGAAACAGTGATATTCAATCAGTTTGCTTAGGCTGTATTGTCCTTCTCCTCTTCCAGGCTTTGAAGGAGTGTTTGATGAGAAGGAACTGTGCCAATCTTCACCTACTAAGGCAGTGGTAATGCAGGATCTGGGTGGGAACAAGTCCTTATCCCTGCTGATACTCATGCTTACCCATAGCACATCTCTGCTTGAGGAGCTTAGGAGAAAATAGGAGTGAAAGAGATTTATTGGGGCACAGAGTCTAATTTACTGTATTTACAGCCAGGTATATCATATAATCCCTTTAAAAATATGATCAAGCTCCACCTTTGAACTGGCTAGAAATAGTGATAATAGCAACCTCTAGACATTTTCAGCTTCTGACTCCTTTATGGATTACAAGTCTCTCTTTGATCTCCAGTCTAAGTGTATTCATGGTCAATTTATCCCACCTTTCCTCCCTCTCCCCTCATGGTTTGGGCAAAACAGTGCTCGTAGTTGTTCAGGCAATAATGTTAATTTCCTGTGACATTTCCATCCTTCAGTCCTATTGCTAACTGAGTAGCTGCAAAGACAACTTCTCTTTCTGTAAGGAAGCTCTGCTAATGAGCTTCCTGCTAATTTCTGAGTACTTTCAAGAGGAATAGAAAATGATTTAAGGTAAAGCAAAATATTCTCAGTGATGTAGTTACACCATCAGAGTTGCAGTTGTCTCTTGTCATGTTACATTTCAGCAATGTCTATGCTCATAGGTAGTGTGATCTGTTAGGAGCTGACAAGGTTAGTGCTATGGTGCTGACAACATCACTCTGAGATGTTTTGGGGGTGGGGTTGTTTCAAAGAAGCATTAGTCTAGTCCTCTGCTCTGGATGCCCATTAGTGGTTGGAGTGCATTAGGCAAGTCCCTGGAGACCATGTACCTCCCCAGTGTCATCCAGAAAGAATATAGCTTTTATGGTCTGAGTTATGGGTATGAACCAAAGCATGTGGAGGCGATTGGAAAATTATCTTCAGAAGTACACTCCGCATCTGGTCTACAATGCTAATGGGTCTACGTCCTTTTTCCTCTTTGCTGTGGAAGATTGACAAGGGATGTTCGTAATACTGGCGTGCCTCTGCTGCAGGCTTGAGTGATGACCCCGGAGTGCTTGAGATGGACTGCTCATATTTCTGCAAGTGAAACCCCTGGGTGTACGCGGTTTAAATGTAATCAGTTTGGGGATGTGTTAGTAATTCTTTCAGCATAAAATGAAACTGTGAAACTGTGTCTGCTGGTTGCCTCCTCAGCCCAGAGTTTCTACTTGATATTTTTAATGGGACTATTGATAGGTTTGGTTCTCTGTGGCTTTTTCCTTTTCTTTGTTTTGGTTTGTTTTGGTTCTTTCTTTTTTTTTTTTTTTTTATCCTTAGGCTGTGCTGTGACCTACTGAGTTTATAATTGGGGACAAACTGGAATAGCACCACCAGAGACTGCAGCAAAGATCTCATTAAAAAGTCAACATTTGCTAATAGAGAAAAACTGATGTTGAAAATGCCTTTAGGTGGAAATTCCTAACAAATTGGGTTCTCTATAATGATCACTTACACATCTATTAAGGCTGCATTTCCTTTTGAGAATTCGTCAGTTTATTGTAGAAATGCTGAATGAAGATGGTATTTCTTTTCTGATATGTCATTTAGAAGTGGACTAAGAGGCCATTATTTGCCATGGAAACAGAAAAATGAAAGGCTTATAAACCCTGAACCCTTTTTCATACCACAATTAGTATTGCTGCAGTTTAACCATTCCATATCTATTTTATGTTTTTTATTGTGCAGCCTGATCGGGGTGAATGAAAAAAAATAAAATTTGAAGCAGGGGAAAATAACCACCTGGCAAGTAAGAAGGTTTAATGAAGATTTGTTTTATTTAAAGTATTTGAAAAAAAGGAGAAATAAGTTCTTGGCTTCATGTAGGACTGCAGATTTTAAGGCACCTGAAAGCCTTTAGGTGATGGTCATTAGCTCTAATAACTAGTCTCCTCTGGCAGTCAGTTGAAAGGGTTGCTCTGAGCTGCTAGTCTGTAGTGGCCAAAATGGTTAATGAAATAACTTTAAAACCAACTCAGAGTTTCTTATTAGCTTAATTAAAAGTGGAAAAAACTCCTCAAAGCTGTTTGTGGTTTACATGAAAGATGGGCATAAGAATCCATGCGACTGACTGTTGTCAAACACAGCAAGGCATTTCACTTTGAATGTATAAGCAGTGTATACATTCGTATAGGCTGAACTGCACTGGATTTCTTATGCCCCAAGATGGACACGTGAGTTGAGAACCTTGTGGGACAGCGATTTAATGGAGAGGGGAGAAGTATTGCAAATGGCCAAGGTTACCAGGAAAAAGCAGTGAACTCAGAAATGGAATGAAAGACCAGTGGGAGGACAGGGTTCCAGAAGAGAAAAGCACTTGAGACAGCCATTTGAATACGTCTTTTGAGATAACACAGAAGGAGTGGAAGTACATGGGGACAGGAGATTTAGGTTTGGAGAGCAAATGAACGTGGAATGACGTGTACAAACCTGGCTCTTACCTCTTTGACACCTCATGCAGAATCGTCTGTGTAGGAAAACAATATCCTGTTGTATGAATTAAATCTATCAGTAAGAAGTCATAGAATTACAGAATGGTTTGGGTTGGAAGGAACCTTTTAAGATCATCTAGGTCAACCCCTTTGCCAAGGGCAGTGGCACCCTCCACTAGATCTGGTTGACCAAAGCCTCATCCAACCTTTCCTCCTTCAGAATGGGCTTCTATGTTTTGGGTGGCACCCATTGTAGTTTCACAGGAAGATTAAGTTACTCATCAATACTCAGCCTAAATCTCTTAAACTGATGCCCTTGAGGATCAAGGGTGAGGCAAGACTTTCCTTGTCAGAAAGAGATGAAGAAAACCTTCAATTACCTTATCATTGCACCTGAGTGAATGGAACAAAGCAAGATGAACTTAAAGAAAATAAAAACAAATGAAAACTTTCTGTAACAGAAATGCTATGAAAGCATCTGTCATACTACAGTAGAAGGAAGTTAAAAAAAAAAAAAATCAGATAAAGCTGTTTGTTTATCCAAAATGGGTTCACTCATTGCATGTGTCGAAGAATAGCCTCTATAGTTTGTTTGATAGAAATAATAGAAATTCTAGGCTTCTCTTTCTAATTAAGGAAACATTCATGGTACAGTGCATAAATTAGTCAAATATCAGAGAAGACAGTCTTGAAAATGTGAAGGGAGAATGTTAGATAACTGAAAAAGTGACATAGTGACATTCAGTCAAACATCTTCAGGTGACTCATTCAAAGCCTGCTGAAATGAATGCTTTCTGTAGGTTTTTATATTTAGCCTTTCAGAGAGTGAAATATTTTTAACCAAGGAAAAATGACTTTCTCAAGTTTAAAGGCCAGCCCTATATTGTTGTAGATTGTCCCAATTTCATAAAATGAAGGTAGTAGCTGTATCTTGAAATCAGTTAAACTTCTTGTTATCACTATTTCTGTTGGAGTGATTCTGTACAGAGTTTTTCCTCTGGTACTTAAGAAAACACACTATTCCCTCCCTGCACCTATTTCCTAACTGGAAAAGCTATTTTTATTAAATACAAAAGCAATCAACTTATCTAGATATGAAGCAGCTTGATTCCTTCATTTCTGTAATTAATCCAAACTGAAATCATCAGCTGAAACTTTCACAGACTCAGCAGTTCAGTCTGGTTGCAAGCCGATCACCACTCTGCTTTTCAAATACAGAAAAGACATTTAGTCACAATTTCGTTTGGAAAAACTAATTGTTTCTTTAAACTGTTGTTGCACTTTGCACAGACATAGTTATTCAAAGTGTCAGGGATGCATAGTACCTATTAAAAAAGTCTGGGGTTTGGTGGGGGGTTTTGTTGGGTTTGTTTGGGTTTTGGGCTTGGGTTTGTTGTTTTTGTGTTGTTTTTTTTTTTTTTTTTTTTTTTTCCCCTTGTTTTTTTTCTTTTTTTNTTTTTTTTTTTTTTTTTCCCCCTGTTTTGTTTCCTTTTATGTTTAATGTGGGTGACATTTGGGGAATTTCTGGGCTACTTCCATCAACTTTCTGCAATCAGTGACTAGCAACTGGCACCTTCCTCTGGGTAAGACACAGAAGGGGACCCTCTAACATGCTAAGAGCAGGTTACACATTCCTTTTGATCAAAGAAACCTTGAGGTGCACAAACAATGTGTACCAGAGCTCCCTCTCTTTAGGATAAAAATGAATCTGTTTCAGCTGCTTCCTACAGATTCAAAATGGGGAGTTCAGCACTGCAAATACAGAATACAGTAGTTTCAGTAAGGAGCTAAGGATCTTATAGGAGGGGACTGGTGTAAATGATCACTGNAGTTCCCTCAGACGCTCCTCGTAAGACTTGTGCTCCAGACCCCTCACCAGCTTTGTTGCTCTCCTCTGGACATGTTCCAGCAGTGCAACATCCTTCCTGTAGTGAGGGGCTCTTACATCTGTTGTGCATCTGGATCACAGTAGAATTCACTGAGAAATTTCCTAGTTGTAGAGTTTTGAAATAACGTGGTTTTAGAGTCATCATTTTAGTAGATCAGTAGAAATTGGTGAAAAGGTTATTTCTGTGCAATTCCCTGTCACTAAGAACCGTGTGTCTGAATCTGCTTTACTATAAAGTGAAACGGCTACTTCCCTCTTTCCCTGCTTTCTTTCTCTCCCCCATATCACCCCAACTAATGCCCTCCTCATACCACAGGATCTCCCTGCAAGACGGGGACCCACTCCGAGGGAGCTTCACCTTGTAGGGCTAGGCACTGCGATCTGGGAGCCTGGTGCGCAGCTGACTCTCTGACTTCTCTCCCACTTTATCACTATTACAGTGTGCCCTAATCAAACTCTCTCTCTGCTATTACTCACATTAGAGCTGAAAAAACTAATGAGCTGGGGTCCCTATATCATATGTAGGCTCTTCTCTCCCTCCTTCTGCAGGTGTTAAGTGTGAAAACTAGTGGCAGTTTCAGTGCATCTGTGAAGCTTGCTGACTCCCAGTATCGCAAACTTTAGCTTGGTATCCACTCTCCAGGCATGCAAAGGGCGCAAACCCAGAAGCTGTGATAGGAGGACAACTCTGTTAACACTTGCTCCTTATGTTATTGAAAGGATCCCTTCTTCTTGTCACGTATATTTCCAAGATAAAACAGCTCTTTGCAGGCTGCAAAGGATGATGTGGATGAGAGAAAGGGACATTGCTGTGAATGAGGTGGTACTCTCCATCAGAGTCAGCATAAGATACAGAGGGTGTTTGTGACTGCTAGATGCACAGAGGGCATGTGGCATGGCAGAGCACCCAAGCACCCTGGCTGAGGCAGTGCAATGACACCGAGTGGCCTGTGAGAATTGCACATAAGAGGTTAAAAGCACTGGTGTCTGCTTATCTCTTATGCAAACATTGTGGATGGAGATCTGCAAGGTTGGTATGAGAAGCAGCTGTAGGAGGGAGTCTTACAGCAGCAAGATGGCTTTGTTTTGTCTAGAGAATGAAAAATAAACAGATAAACTTTTTTTACATAGAATCTTGAAGGTCATGGTGCCCGGAGTGAGACCTTTTGCTTCATTATGTGTAAAATGAATATTAAAGGTGACACCCCTAAGTATGATAATGAGTTAAAAGAAGTACATGCTAAACATATATGGCTATAGTGCTCAACTCTCCACCCAAATCATGTTAAACGTCAACCCAGGGAGGGAACAGCTAAGGTTAGTGTATAAAAGATATTGAGGAAAGTACCCCCAGGAGGGAGAGAAGAGATTGAAGACCCTGAAAAGGCAGTTGACAGGCTGTGCTCCTTCTCCTCCACTCAAGATAAGGACACCTTCTTGGTAAGCACTGCGCCTTCACCTCTTGGTGAAGAACACCCGGGATAGAATTTTGGGGGCACTATCATCATATATTAGTGGTATTGTAGTAAATGCATTTATCAACAGCAATTCTGAACTCTTTATATCTGTTGCTTGAATCAAAACTGACTCAGTGAGAGTCCTTTAAGGGGCCCTGACAGGCAAACATTGACTCTGATAAGTGGCTACACGTAATTCTTTAGACATAACTGTTGACGAAGTCTGGGACTAAGACTGGACCTAGCCGCACCTAGGCTCCTCTCTAAGAAGGAGTTTAGAAAGCAAGGGGGTCCTTTCTCAACCTTGTGACTCAACAGGAGGGCCTCCCTCAGCCACGCATCAGACTCCCACCCTTTACGTGACAGAACCGCTGTGGCTCCTAGCACCCCTCCAGCCTGCAATGAGTCCTGGCATTACTGCTCAGTCTCACCCACACTTGATGCAGCACAATTAGCGAATGAACAGGAAGCGAATGTAATTGGAAGAACAGATTAAACTAGTCTTGACAAACATAAAAGTGCATAATCATAAAACTAGAACTAACAGGTGTGACTGAGCAATGCCTATAAATACAATTCCAAACATATAAAATGTTCAATAAACTAGAAATCGATATTTCCTATTTGTTTCTAGGATTTCTTACTGTCATTGAAAGACACTTTAATAACAAAACCAGGGCATACTGGTAATATTTTATACAAAAATGGATAAGACTGCAAAGTCTGACATGATCTGAAATTAAAATAGTTTCTTACAAGCCCTCTCCTCATTCTTCCCCCACTGCATCCACTTTTCTGTGGTTTGTGATTAATTTGTAGGTATCTGAAAACGTAAAGTCCAAGCCCAACCTCCAAAAATTTATAGACACTTTAGAAACCTTGGTTTCTAAAGAAATCTTTACAAATCAAAGTCCAGAGAACAATAGCAGTATTTTTTTACTGTTTACTGCAGAAGCCAAGACTGCTGCATCACCTACATGTTCTTTCAAAATAATTAATTTTTCCTTAATATACTAGGTGAATTGCCAATCTTAGGATGCATAGACATACTTGAAAAGTGCAGAAAGGAAGACAAGATCTTTTGGACATGTCACAGCAATAAAAATCTATTTTAGAGGCTTGTGTGCATCAGCATTTCAAGAACCATTTCCATGATGCATTATCACATTCTACAAATAATCTGTTATCACTGATAATCTTTTATTAGGCAATTTCCATTTCAAAGAGTTGGTGTTAATTTTTCAGCTTCCTCTTATCCCACCCTTCTGTCCTTCACAGAAAAAAGTTAAAGGACATTTATTTTGAAACAAAAGGTAAAGTGACTCAGTGCTACTTTTAATAGTATACTTTCATATACAAGAAGTCAGATGGACAAAAATTTAATCAGCATAATTCTTAAAAGTCATAGCTTCATCTCTTTTAAAAATAGCTTTATTTTTGTTACTGTTCAGAGTCCTGGAAGCAATGGAATGTTTTGCTGCAACGTGTTACATAATGCATCAAACAACATCTCTGGTTATGGGACAGATTTTGGTCTCTTTTAACCCTTTTTACTCTACGTTCTGCTTTTCTCTGTGGCATTTTCTCTGGCTTAAATTTTGTATCACAGACCAGAAACAAACTATAAAATCTCTACAGAACCTCATGACATCATATAGTTATGCCTTTTTTCACAAGGAGAGTTATGTTTAAAAAAAGATTTATGTGCTTAGCTTTCATTAGAAGTGTGTAAGCCCAAAATGTAGATCTTCAGAAGCTCTCCGCTCAGTTTCCTCTCAGCCTGCAGGCACTGAGGCTTTTAGCATTCTTCAGTCACCAAACCTCTGTGCAGACAGTGTTCGGCTGTGTGGGTCCTCCTTTACCTAAGCCCCTTTGGGTGCTTCTTGCATCGGTCTCTTCAAAAACAACCAGACAAGAAGCTCGTGGCCTTCTCTCATTGAGCAGCTCAGCATGGAGACTCTTTCACCCATGAAGTGATTTCACCCCACGTGTCCTACTATCTTGTTTTACCTCCTACGTTACAACATACTCCTTGGTGGAACTGTTCTTGTTGACTCCTGTTGAAGTGGTTGCTTTCAATGCCCAGCTTGCAGCAGGAGCTCCATTTGCTCTAGAGCATCTCTGGAATAGCTGTTGTGACAGCAGTGCTATGCATGTGACAAACACAGACTCATCAGGCTTGGACAAGTCTCTGAGGTCCTTCTAAAGGGTGTGTTCAAATTTCACCTCATTACTGGAATTCCTGCTTGTACTTTAGCTGATATTTCTTCTGGTTAGATTACTGTCATTTCAGCCTCTCATGCTTGAAGTAGCATTAGTGACTTATTCTGTATAATCTTCACTAGCTTTCACCCAGCAGAGTTATTTAGCAATACAGTTCTTTGTTACTCTTCTCATTGTAGACATGTTTGTAAGCAACTGAGAGTGAGGGTTTGTTATGCTGTCTTTGAAAAATAAGCAATCTAAATACCCAAATCCCCCAAAAAGTGGGGAAAGAGAGACAACTCATAAACAGAGTTTGTCTGTTGGCAGGTGAAAGCTTGGGCAGCTTTTGCAATGGTTTCTCTGGGTTGGATTTACCATCTGGCATCTCCCTCCATTTCCCCTCCCCAGAGGGGAGACTGTGGGTGCTTGTGCATTTGTGTCAGAAGGTACCATCAAACCTTGGCTCTGACTGGGCAGGAGACCCGTGCAGACATGTGCTCTGGCTTACAACAGTGACCCTTTTCCTTGTTCCCCCCCAGGGCAGCTGTTGCTGCTTTAGGCGCTTCTGTCATTTCCCAGGCACCAGACAAGTTGCCACTTCGCAACACAATGCACATTTCTCCTTGAACTTGTTCCTTGGTTCCTTGTAAAGGGGCAATGTAACAACACACTGCCAGGTTGGATGTGTGGATGGGACAATCTCCAGGCTGCAATGCCAGAGAACTGAAGTACTTCATAGTCCATTCACGAACTAGTGATGCTACAGAAAGTACCTAGGCAGACACAGGATGAGTCCACTTCCATGTTCAGCTCATTTGATCCAGCAATTTACAAAGAGTTTACTTTTTAAATATCTACTCAGAAGTGTTCCTTTTCTTTACTTAAAATATACAAATGAAACAGCTGATCCCTACAGCAGTGATTCATCACGATGGTGTGATGTAGTTGCATACACACACCGTACAGCAGAAGATGAGGATGTACTGGTTGAGCTGTCCAGTGGCAGAATATAGTTCAAATGATGATCAAAGCGATGTGTTGGGGTTTTTTGTTTGCTTGTTTGTTAAGTAAATGAGTTGCATTAAGACTAATCAAAAGGAAGCATCTGTTCTTCACCTGTGTATCAATATTTAAATGGTATTGAAAATTAACAGTAAAAGAGAGCTGAGTAATAAACTGGGGACATTTTACAAAGTCATGGTTTGGTTTTTCAGGAATAATTTGCTTAGAAAAAAACTGCTTAAAACAGAAAAGATGTACTTGCTTCTACTGGTTGGAAACCGAACTGTGGTGTTATTGTCTAGTACTCATCCTTTCTTTCTTTGGGTGTGCCATTTCAAATCAAAATAGACCGTGTAGCCAAAGGTTTGGGTTGCCTCCAGTTAGGTAACTGGGATGAGTTTCTCTATGAATTTGAGTCTACTTTCATTTTCACTAGAACAAGGTAGATGAAGATTAGTGGACCTCTGTTGTCTATTGGCTTACAGAGAATCAAATACTGAAGACTGCATGTGTGATTCCTCAGTGTCACTTCTTACTGCCTGTGGGATTGACAGGACTGTCAACAGTTTTCCTTGCTTTGCCCATTTCCTTTCACATTTCTTTTTCCCTAGGGAAGGCTGAGTGGACTATCATTCAGACTATTTCTGCTGCTTCTTAGACACCTTCTCTCTCCTGAAATCCACTCAGTGAAGTGTGCTTTTCTGTCTACTGGGTCTCTTAATTGGGCAAAAATTACAGTGATGGAAACCTTGAAGTTACACCTCAAGTGACCCAAGATAGCACAGGGCACCGAAAGATTGTTTGGTGTCTAACCTCTGCCTCCAGAGACCTGCACTAGGGGCAGAGCCATTCTGTGTTAGGCACCGTCCACACAACACAAAAATTGCCCTTGCCAAGGAGAATTACTCAAGTATAACCTCAAGAAACAAGCAGGAGAAAGGATATGAAATGACAGTGGAATAAAATCAGCTGGTAAAATTAAACAATGGTCAAAGCACACCATCTGTTTTTCTGCAGAGCCTACAAATTACTGAACAATGGCTGGAGTGAGCTTAAAAGCATTTGAGAAAAAATAATTACTATTGCTGCGGTTTCTGAGCATTTGGGAAAGAATGGATTCCAATTCTATCTGCATCTTTTTCAATAACTCACAGGGTATTACAGTCCAAGCCCATTTTATTCAAAAGTGTTTATATTTTTGAACCAAATTTCTAATGGCCAAAGCAGCAGCTATGTTTACAATTCAGAGGCACAGCTCTGTTGTCAAAGCTCCAGGAAAAGCAGCTGTGTTGGAAAACTTTCTATGAGCCAATGGTAATTTCTTTTTTTTTCTGAAGAAGCATGACTCAAAACCGCTCCAACTTGTGATTTTGCTTTTCTATCTCAAAACACATGGAAAAATTGCTACCTTCAAGCAGGTGGTCATATGTTACATGAAAATAATGCTTACTGAGAGGCACATAATTGGAAATTTACCCATAGGAGACTAATGTGCCTCTGCTTCTGACAGCTTCAGTGGGAGTGGGATTTGCATCAGATAAAGAATCAGTGCTGCCCTTTGCTAATGGAAAATGATTATTTTATTTATAGCAAGAGGTATGATAATATGATAAGTACTATGAGGTACTCCCTTCCTTCCCAAATGTGTTAATGGCCCAGATCTTGAATGCAAAATAAGATTCTCTAATTCTATGTCACTTACTTCAATGAAATTGTTCACTGTGGTTATCAAGATCTGCCACAACATTGGCATCACAATGATGCCAAAATCTACTGCATATTGATGTAATCAGTTCTCTCTGAACTGTGAGCCTAGTGGCAGATACAATTCCCNNNCCCCCCCCACACACACACTGGATTTTTATACCATGAACATCAGAAAATGGCAGTTGTGCCAATTTGTTATTGTCACCTAGGGCAAGGCATTTGTACTGGTCCTATATTCTTAAATAGGATTCGTTTTGATCATAGTAAACTGCTTTTGTCACGTATGACTCTAAGTTAGAAACAGTAGAAATCAAAACTCAAAGTAAAGGTATGATTTCATGCTGTTTCCCTCCTGACACTCCACATTCAGGTACTGCTGAGCTTCAGTAATTCTGTTTTTTATCTCCATCCCTCCCCTCAAGCACCGTTGTGGGTGCATTTCTTCCGTTATCTGGAAAAAAACCTCGCTTGTTTATTTTCTAGGCTTTTTAAAATGAAAGATTGTAGTAACCAAAATACTTGAAAGCTATTATATATCCCATGGACAGAATTGTAACAGAGGAAAGCAGGAGTACGCAGAAATGCTGAGGATTTAGGGCGCTCAGCCCAGGAGGCTGAGCTTTGTTCTCTAACCTTTGTCAAGCTGTAAATCTTCAGGCCAGATTATAGTAGATATTGCAGTTAATAATCACCAGGGGACCAGTTCTGCCCACCTGCTTTTGCAGTGTATCAGCAAATATTTGGGTATTCAGTAATCTTTTGTGGGTTTTCTTGTCGTTAGTTTGGTAGGTATTACTGTCGAATTAGATCCCAAGGGATCATCTGCTTATCAGTTTCCCAGTAGCTAGAAGGTGTAGTCTCTGGATGATCTGCTGTTATGCCATTAGCTCTGTAAGAACCTTGTATTTTGTCACTTCTGATATAGCCTAATGAGTCGCAAGACTCTTACATTTCTGTAAGAACAATTTATCACTCTTCAGAGTGTGCTGTTAAAACAAATACGTTTTTCTTACACATGCATACCTCACAAGGGCCACATTCCCACCCTTTACTAGCATCTTTTATTGCAGTATACTTCAGATGATGATTTGAGACTTGCAGGGGTAGTTAAAAAATGTAATTTATACAGAAGATGTTACAGGTATTATAACAATTTTGAAGTAATAAAAGGTGAATAAAATTTCCAGAATGATTGTTTTCTTCTAGGATGCCCAAAATCTATGACATCTGTTAAGTGTAAACACAGTAAGTGATGTTCTTGGTTTTCATACACAAAGCCTGAAACACTGATTTTTTTTATACATATTACATAAATATAGAAAATATATTATATATAAAATACACATATGTTATATATATATTTATTTATCTAACTCAGAGAGTGAGGAGAAAATGTTTGTGGAGGGGAAAAGGATGGCCTCTGCAAAAATATTGACCATTGGCAATCTCTTAGTGAAGTGGAAAAATAAAAAAAAAAAAAAAAAAGGGCTGAGTCCTGGTTCATTTTTTGCCTTGGGTCCACAAATATTTAACATAATTAGTCATGAAAGAAGAAAAAAAGAGTGTTCTAAGTGAGCAATTTTTTCATTCTCCAAAAGTGTGTGACAATTTACTCTCAGCTCTTTGGAGAAAGGACCTGTACATAAGAGTGCACTTGGGTGGGGAAGAAATCAAAGTGTTTTCATCACATACCCCTGCTTCTACTCCAGTTGTGTGGCATAACTCAATAGGGTAGATAACGTGAGAGGAAAACCTATGGGAGAAACTCGTAACACTTAAATTTACCCTGGGTTCAAGTGCAGTCTCTACCAATTACTGTTGAGTCCTGGACCTTTGATTCCCATGTTGCAGACAAATGCCAGAACTTCTTCAGATGAATGTATATGTGTTCAGACATAAAAGTCATCCTGGATCTACAGGCATTTTCATTGTTGTTGTCTGATATCATTTGTGAAGTTATTTTAATTTATCTTACTATGGAAAGGAAATTATGAGAGTTGTTGGTCAGTAAGAAAAGAAAAACTCTGTCATTTCTATAGGAAGTAACAGCCATTGGGAATTTTCCACATGAGTAGGCTATTTAGGCACCAGTCTAGGCACTAAAGTTTTTGCAACCTTGCAGGGGCTGTCACGATTAAGTATAATTGCTCTGCCACACTTTAAGTCTGTTGGAATTAAAAGTGCATCAAACTTTCATCAGAAAATACTGTAGCCTGGTTTGATTTAGTGTGTTACTATAGTAATAAAGCTCTAATAAATTGAATATTTCTTTCTACGCAACTCAGGTAGCCCTGGAACAAAATCACCAGTTTTTGTGTAAGTGCAGAGTGAGATAAATACGTTGAATGTGTGACTAACCAAGAAATCAGTTCCCATAGTAACACTAACTGCTTTACAATCCTTAAACTTAGCATCCTACAGGATCTGTAAAGAATATCGGCATTATTATTATTATTATTATTATTATTATTATTATTATTATTATTATTATTTATTGTATTGGTGCTGCACTAAACTATCCTAGCCTAAGACAGGAGTTCTGCTGTGCTGATAATGTAGGAACACAAGTGAGAATATATGTAGTTCTTTGGACACATCTAGTTTTCTGAATTGAGAAAAAGCTAAAATGAGTATGATGAGGAATAGGAG
The DNA here is from genome assembly GCA_013400195.1 of Aramus guarauna. Taxonomy (NCBI): domain Eukaryota; kingdom Metazoa; phylum Chordata; class Aves; order Gruiformes; family Aramidae; genus Aramus; species Aramus guarauna. Next base: position 28,728 of record VXBL01004731.1, on the reverse strand, counting down.
GGCTTCATAGCTAGCAGCACACACAGCATGATGAGCATTTATCATAACTCTTTTTTTTTTCTATCTCTGTCAAGTCATAACACCCCGTGTTCTCTTAGCATTTCTTTCAGCTCCCACTGTCACTGCAAGGGATCTATTTGCAAATTTTGACTCTGTCTTTTTCTGTTAAACTGAATGTTTGTACACTGTTCTGCTGTATCACCTGAGCACCATAACTAAGGGGGATAAAATCTCCTTGTCCCCATTCTCTGTGACACTGGGGGTGAGCAGCAGCAGGGAGATGGGTTTGGCTCCCTGATTCTCACTTTTTGTAACGTTGGCTTGAGGCAGTAGCAGGGAGCTACCAGAACTAGCTTAAAGTAAAGCAAAGTAATGGAATACAAGCAGTGCAGCTCAATTCTGTGTGTCCCCAGCAGACTTTAAACATCCTCTTTCTCTTCAGGAGGGGGAAGGTAATAAGCACAGAAGGTGACTGTATGGCTTATTAGCTTTTGGCTGGCAAGGACTGCCATTACTTTTTCAATTAATCTTCAAGTCTAGACCTTTGGCTAGTTCAAATCCGCTGTTTCATGTTCACTAAAGAAAGGAGCTTGTGTGCTGGAAAGTTTCGTCTGTTAAGTCACATTTGCTGCTAATGTAACTTCTTTCGGCATTCCTGTTAAGCTAAGCTTTGGATGGGTTACCAAAGACAAATGGAGCCCACAACCTTGTGTGCGTGTGCATGGCTTCATGACAGTCTGTGGGAAGCAGGAGACAGCTTTTCTAGTTCAAGGAAAATAAAAAGGATTAGTCTGCAGCGTGTTTCATTAGTATGCTGCTAAAAGTTCCTCTAGGTGGTTGTGATTTTGTGATTTAGATGGTAAAATTAAAACAGTTAAAAATTTATCAAGCCTCACTTAGATGCTTACTTCAGAAATGCAGTGGATTAAAAAGCTATTTTCCTAGGATTGTTTGCTACTCTTTCTTTGCCAGAACTTAAAACAATTGGATGGAAAGGATCTTTCCAGTGTTCATCATTACGTTTAGGACAAAGAAAATCGTGTTAACCTAACCAAGTTGCTGACCTCTGAGGAGAAAGATCATGATTTCATATCACTGGCTCTGGTGTAGGAACTGAACTCTCACTCTGGGCAATAACATCATAAACCATTGCAGCAATTGCTTCAGTAAGCATCTGTTTCTGGTTCCCATCCTGTTTTGAGGGAAGTGTATGAAGAAAGGCTTAAAGACATTGTTTCCAATGTTATTCTGATAAACTGGTAAATGATTTTGAGGTGTACGAGCATAATTTTCTCTACATGCAATAATAGCAAATGAGCATACAAAAATTTCAATTTATTTTGCTTGGACTAGAAAAGTGTTAGCAGTCCTTAATAATCCTCTTATTTTGAATATTTTCCATCTGAAGTTTTTGTGATAATTTTTCCCTCTGTGGGAAACATCAACATTTTGTGATCTGATTTGGGAGAGACATTAATTTGGAAATGTCAGTAAAATAGGGTGATTTCCTAATAGGTGTGCAGAACATGTAAGTTGTAGGAAATGCAACATGTATTAATTCATTCAAAATTAAAGTTTTGAACCTAAGTCTCAAAATGCTGTGATATAAGATTTCCCACTTTTCTTAGTTCCCTGGAGCCTTCTCTTCTCCAGGCTGAACAACCCCAACTCTCTCAACCTGTCCTCATAGGAGAGGTGCTCCAGCCCTCTGGTCAGCTTTGTGGCCCTCCTCTGGACTCACTCCAACAGCTCCATGTCTTCCTTGTCCTGGTGATCCCAGAGCTGGATGCAGTACTCCAGAGCAGAGCAGAGGGGCAGAATCACCTCCCTCGACCTGCTGGTCACACTTCTTTTGATGCAGCCCAGGACACGGTTGTCTTTCTGCCTGCAAGCGCACACTGGTGGCTCATATTGAGCTTCTCGTCAGTCAATACCCCCAAGTCCTTCTCCTCAGGGCTGCATATTCTACTAACTGAAATGATAATTTGGTGAAGAAAAAAAATAATAAAAAAAAGATAGGCATTATGTTACAAAAGCAAGTGCCTCCTGCTCATTACAAAGAGGAAGTATTTTCAAGGCAGCTAAGGTGTCACTCAGGGGTTTCAAAAGTAAATGAAGAAAAGTTTTGGCAGAGAGATTTCAATTCTTGCTTTGAACTGCTCAAGTGAGACATCTGTGTACAGAAACCACAACTGTGAAAAAAATTCATGCTTTGCAGATATGGAAATTTTAAACATGCATAGAAGGTTAATAATATAACTTGAAGTTGTTACCATGTATTGTAAATTGCCAGTGACTGTTGGGTCAAAGACAATGTAAAATTTTGATGATGTGTATCACGTTGTAATAATGAATCTATTAATTAGCACACACTTTTGTGTGCCAACATGTTCATAGATTATGCAGCTCTCAGGAGAGTCACAGGAGGTCTGGAACACTGGTGTATGTTCAGGATTTGGTTTTGAATTACTGAATAAGTGGTTGCCCAGAGTGTTAATCTGCATTAGGAAATTTCTAAAACAACTGTCACGTCTCAATACCCCCTAGCAAACTGGATTTGCAGGTCAGGAGTGTCTGGTGGATTGCAAGAAGCTTTAGTCTTTTCCATGCTTGGACAGAAGAATCTACCTGAGGGAGATTGCATAGTGCACGTCTTTTCTTTTCCCCTTCCATGGCTATGGTCAGGAGAACATCTACAGGGAAAATCTTGAATGTGGCAAGAGTGAACTGACCTCTTCTAGAATTTCAATCCATGAGGGCCTCAAAGAGAACTATTTTTGTCTCTGTTTCTCACTTGCTTCACCTGTGGGTTTTCTATTGCTTCAGAAGAATGCAGCAGACTTAAAGGACTCCTGGAGAGGGATGTTCCTCTGGAATAACCATGTCTTTGGTCAAACAAACTAGAGCCTTGCATGAACAAACTGAGACAGATTTTGGCATGTCACGTGATAACCAAACTATTTCTACATTTTTATTCACACTTTTCACAGAGAAGGTTTACCACAGTCTTAGATGGAGAAGACTTGTAGCAAGATTGCTGCAACCAGGTTCTGCTCTTTGGGGAGTAGCAGTTTCTAGTGAGCTGGAGATATAAAGGGGCAGTTGTGCCAGTAGTATCACCCCATCATCTTGATTTACTGATCTGTTAAGTTCCATTCCTCTTTAGTAAGTTAAGACAATTTGGGATGTGCATGTAAGATCATGTTCCAGTCAGTTTTTTGAGGTAATCTATCCTCTGTTACTCCAGACTGGCATGGCATCTCATGCTGAAGGTTGATTTTAGATGTCTGCATTTAGTTTTGATTATTTTTAAATGTTTTTCTGAAGAAGTGAGGTTGAAGATTCAGAGTAACTGGAGAAATTTCTGTATCTAGTCTTGCTGTGAAAATCAAACAGGATGACAAGTCTGAGATTTGAGAGAAGTTTTGCAGTAGTGGACACTATCATTCCCTCAGTCAAAGTATGAATTGTTCTTCAGGACCAGAACTCGTACTCACAAATGTTATGCCATTTCCTATGGAGGGAAAAAGACAAGTTATGGAAGATAATTCTGTGATGATAGTAGCAAGAGAGGAATTTAAGTGGTTTTTCATCAGATAGAATACGTACACCATATTTAAAGTATTTATGTGTTAAAGCTATTTTTCTGCAGCAATAACAGAGAAGAAAGGGTGGAAACACAGATTTGTTTTCTGTGGGTATCAGTCCAGCTCTATTACCAGAACTAACTATAGTTGAAATAAGTAAAAGACATTTGTTACTCTAAATTAGAAACAGAACAAAAAAAA
>VXBL01004731.1:2920-24913 GCA_013400195.1 Aramus guarauna | reverse complement strand
AAAAAAAAAAAAATCTATTATTCTGATACATTGATGCATTTGGCTCAAGGAGTTATTGCCAACAGACAAAAGCTGACACATGGCATTGTGCTGCATTGCACATTGTGCTCTAATATGCATGTGAACACAATGTTGCTCACGTTTGCATCATATGGCACTGGCATAACACCAGAGTCCCAAAATGTTGAGTAAGGAGAACTATCTGTCTTTGTGTGCCAGTAGACAGAAAATTAAATTGTGTTACCACTGCAGAGCTGCTGAGGGGGAAAAAAAAAAAAAGTCTGGAGCATTACTGGAAGTTTTTAAAATAAATCTTAATTAAAAACCAAACAAATTTGAGTTTGGAAAAGGAATCTGCCCTCCAATAATATGTCAGAGAGACAAACACAAGGTAGGTCAGAAAACACAGGCTTTCGATGGTGGTGCTGACGATGTCAGTGGGAGACAGCAGTATTGACTGTGGTAAGAACGGCATGCATTGTGTAGATGAGGTCCGCAGCAGGAAATTAATGATTTAAGCTGGTGAGCCATTACATATATTGGGCCAAGAATATGTTGTGAACTTTTCTAAAACTAGCTGGCGGCAGGAGCTGGATGCTCTGCTCTTATAGACAGAACAACAAAGAATATGGCTAGAAGGGACCTCTTAAGATTATCTAGTTCATTCCCAACTTCAGGATCTCTGCCTGGAAGTTTCCTACCAAATGCTTTATTCTAGGAAATGCTATAATATTTCTTAGATAATCCATTCTTGCCCTTAACCATCCACACAATCAAAGACATCTTAATCTATATGAAATTCAGGTTTGTTGTTTCTCCTCCTACATCCAGGAGAGATGGGGAAATATTTATTATTTTTTTTCATTGCAGTGTAGTCCCTAGATGAAATAAGTATCCCTGTCATCTCCGACTCACCCACCCATCCTGTTTCTTGTGTTGGCAGTTAGTCTTTCCCTGGAAGCTTTCCACTAACACAATAGCTTCTAAGCTATTACTTAGAGTATTCCCATTAGTAAGGCTTTTACTCATGTGGGTTCCTTAGTCAGTCTTGACTACTGACAGTCCTATTAATACCTCAGATGCCATATTGCAAAAGTATGAGTTGGTAAAGCCTTTTTGATCTGTGAGTCATTCCATCCCCAGCTCCTTTCCTGTAAAGCTGCTGCATCGATGTTCTTCAAGTTGAACTTCAGTAGTTGATTATTCCCACAGAAACATAATATTGTACACAATGATTTCCTTGATTTATCAAGACAATTTTAAATGCTCTCTATGTGCCAAAGTCAGTGCAATCTTTTCCACTTCATACACACACAAACTTATTAAGTGTGCTGTCTACTCAAGGATTTGGATCATTAATGTGAAAACCCATTTGACATATTTTTACAGTTTGGTGGTGAAACATTAAGAACTACTTTGACTATGATTTTTCTAATCACTTCTGTATTTGTTTCATGGCAGCTCCCACCTGGACTGTCCTTCTGCAGTACACTTACGGAAAGGTCATAAGAGACAGTCAACACCCTCCCTGAAGCAAGAGATATTGCATCTACTATCTTTTGTCTATCTACAAAGCTTGCTAATATTTTTTTAGCCTTTGAGGAGATTGTGTTGGAGGACAATGTATTCTCCCTTACTCATGACTTTTAGGTTAGACAAACTGATGTCAGGAATGCCAGAAGGGAATTGGCTAAGGGAATTGACTGGATGACATCTTAAGGTCCACTTCATCCCACTTTCCTGTGACAGAAAGCCAGTGCTGGCTAGATTGTTCTTTGGCATTCTGCTAGCTTTATATAAGCCTGATGAATCCAGCCTACAGAGACTTATCACATAAAACTGAATTATATGTGCTCCAGGAAAGAGCTGGAACAAGGAGATATAATGGGAAAAAAATATTTGGGAAATGGAAAGAGGTTAGTCAGGAAAACATCTCATTCTTAAGTAAGGATTGATCCCCTAGTAAAATCTGAATGGAGTCTCTGCTTTCATATCTTGGTAGTTGTGTATTTTATGCCCTGCCAATATAAATAACTTGTCAGTTTGCACTGGACTCCCTTAGTTCCCACCTGCTCTGCTGTCATTTTTGTACTTGCAAAGCCACCAACAAGTTTCAATGGCTTTGACACTGAAGTTTTGAAACCAATAGAGTTTAAAGCAGCCTCCATGGAGTTACAGGCATCACTTGCACATCCTTGGCTCTGGCCCAAGTTTGTGTCCACCTCTCTTCAAAGCTGAGGTGTGATACAATTCTGCCTGTCCTTTCAGAAGGAACAATGGGCTGAAAGGGAGCACTGTGAGCCATGTTTTAAATCAAGTGCTTTGAGATGCATTGAAAAGAGATGTATTAGCTGTTTCTGTTCACAGCTGTCAGGGTAAAGAAATGCTGGGAAAGGAGTATAGAGGGGATAAACAGGTTTTGTTTTCCCTTTTACCCGCATGTGATAACTTGCTGTTGATGTCAGAGTTGTCTCCAGCCTCAGCCATGGTTTGTACCCTTCTAGCCCTTGCTGTGATTACTGTCCTGGAAGTACAAGAGCTTAGTACTACTTAATACATGCAGTTTAGAAGCTGGACTTTTATGTCTATCAAGATTCAGTTTTTTGCCAAGAGTTATATAGCAATGCATTTTTTTAATCTGGCCCTTCTGCAGTACAGGTAGTGATGCTTAACACCTATTTTCCATGTTTCCCATTGCACAAACACATTAAACACATGCATATAAAAACTACATGACAGTTTTCTTAATATTTCCATGAGGCTTAGGCAGCAAGACTGGATTGCACAGAAGGTGGGCAGTGTCAGAAACTGCTGTTTTGGGCATGCCATTTCTGAAAGCTTAGTTTTCTCTTAACCATGTATTGTCAACCCTGGTTTCTTAATTTGTATCTCTCTTTTAGGGGGAAATGCCCATTCTTATGTTTCAGTAAATGTGAATTGTAAGAATTTGTTATGCTATTTCCTGTTGTAATCAACAAACAAAACAGTAAGCCATTTTGTTTTGACTTAATGGATATTCTGGAATAATCTTAAGAAGCTGTTTTTTTTGTTGTTGTTGTTGTCTCCAATGCTTCTTTGTTGCCCAGTAAAGTTTGTTTAATTTCCTCAACAACTTTGGTCTTAAGAGAAAGGCATTCTGGATTCTGTCAGGAATATTAAAATAGGCTAAGATTTTATTTGTAAACCAATTTGTTTGGTTATTATCATCCCTTATTCTGTAGATGTGAACACATGTACTGAAAACATTTGGGCTACAGATGTGAGCATTTGAATAGTGATTAATAACACAAGTACTGGCAAACAAGTAAACTCCTTGCCGATAACTGTCAAGCTTTAACCCCAGCCAGTAACTGAGCACCATGCAGCTGCTCACTCACCCCTGGGGAGCAGAACAGATAAAAAACCCTTGTGAGATGAGATAAAGACAGTTTAACAGGGTAACAAAGGAAGATAATAAAAATAATAACAACACTAATAACAAAAATAATAGTAATAATAATAAAAATGTGATGCACAAATGCAAGTGCTCACCACGTGCAGAAAAAAAACAACTCAATGCCCAGTCTGTTTCCGAGCAGCAATCCCATCTCCCGGTTTGTTTCCCCAGTTATACAGGGAGCAAGACATTACATGGTAGGGAATGTCCCTTTGGCCAGCCTGGGTCAGCTGTCCCGGCTGTGCTCTCCCAGCTTCTTCTGCACCTGACAGGGCGTGGGAAGCTGAAAAGTTCCTGACTTAGTTTAGACACAACTACCTAGCAACAACTGAAAACATCATTGTGCCATCAACGTTATTCTCATACTAAATCCAAACCACAGCACTGTACCAGCTACTAGGAAGAGAATTAACCCTATCTCAACTGAAACCAGAACAGTATCCACCCCTTATTCCATACCATCCACGTCATGGCCAGGTCCTATACTTCCCAATACATTTCAATTAATCACCATCACTTTTCCTGTCTTTTGATATGTACACACAGATAGCATTCCCTTAGTCTATGGGCCATCTCTCTAAAATGTCCATTGAGTTCATTTAGTCTATAACTTCTGGGCTCCATCTGTCATGAGAGTCTCTTAGAGCTGGAAAGATCCTGCATGTGTGATGTTGGATTGTTGCATGCTGCATCTGGAGCTTGTACCTGATGTACCTGGTGTGGTCCATGCTCATGGTCTGCAGGTTGAAGATGTCCATCTCAAGGAAGTTGCTGGGTGTTCGTTGCTGAAGCCAGTTCTGGTTTCATCACATCTGCACCTTGATCAGTTTCGTAGAAGTTCATTCTTCATTAGTCTGGGGATTCTTGCTGTAATACTGTTGTTATGGCATATAGCAATCACAGTAGTGGTGACATGCAATATTTTGTAGCAATCAACATCATACAATTTAAATCATTGGCTATTCTCACCAAAGTTCAAATCCCCTTGAGGGGTATCAAGTGTAGTACCTACCTGTTGCATCACTGTTTTACTGTTTGCCCACTTGAGAAATTTCTCAGAATACCATTTTAAAGGCAGTGCATGTGTAATGATTTGAATCTTCCTACTAGGATGTCTCCCACGCTGTCATACAATAATGAAGATGAATTATATGAATACTTCCATTCTATGTTAATACTTATGTCACTTATTTATCAACAGATAATTCGAAGATTTCCCTAGCTTCATGTGTGCTTGCATTTAATGCTTTTTATGGCTGAATAGAAGGTGACAGGGTGAATGGTGGTAGAGTAATGAATGATGAAATCTGAGACCTATGCTATATAAATGCAGGAACCACAGATATCTGAGAAAACAGAATGCTGCCTCTTAAAAATGAAATTTTTAATTGTAAAAAGTTTACCCAGCAGCTCAGGGATGTTCTGGAAGTTTGGTGTGATGCTACCTGATTAGAGAAGGGAGCTTGCTACGCAAAGAAGTTTTTGCTTCTGATCAGGCGCAGCCTGAGTATGTTGAATGGCAAAGGACTGACAGCTGTTGAGCCTTGTGTTTGTCTACTTGGAAAGATTTATTCTTTTTACTATGTTGTCAAATTAAATTCCAAACCATTTTAGTTTCCTTTTCACTTTAGAAGGATGCCAAAAATCAACTGAGGGGCAAAAGTGTTTCATTTTTGCCACTTCACAATGGTTTAGGGGAATGGTAGACCACAATTACAAATCACATCTTTAAATATTTATCTATCTTGAGCTGTACAGCTTGGTTGATACTGAGTTTAATCTATTTACTCTTGATTTTATTTGACAGGCAAATATTTAGGGTCAAATCCAGCCTTATTCATGAAAGGTACTGAACTCAATAGCTTAAATCAATGAGAACTATGAATACTGATTATATCAAGATGTAATTAATTATTCTTACAAGTGTTTAGCCCTTCTCAAGGTTTAGTTCATAATGTGATTAATCACATAGGTATGACAGGCAGGATTTCAACAATAACATGCTCACTAACATCTCTAAGTATGCACAAATAGTGATGAAAAAAGAATCAGGATCTTTTCAGGCTGAAAAGTGTCTTCCTGACCTTCAATAACTTTGTTACTCTGGTGAGTTTACTATAGATGGAGAAGAAGAGTCGGCAAGCTCTGCTTTCTGATGTGCTAAGGCTGTATGTTGCGCTAGGAACAAGCCACCCAGGTCTTGAGTCACGAGCAATGTAACTGTACTGCTTTCGCAGCTTACAGACTAAACCACGATGTTACTGGAAGGTGAGATAGGACTGGCCCACATGCAGAAAGATGCCTGGCTGTGCTAATGTAGCTAGAGGGAAAATGGAAACTACAACACTCTTACAGCATGATGTAAAGCCACTTCTATTTTCATGAATCAAGGGGGAAGATGGCTGAGAAGAAATTAGTATTTCTGTGGAATACCAGGTGAATGTCTGTGGTCAGGCCACACACAGCACACATCTCTTGTTCTCGTCATATGCTGAGGCCAGAGTTTCTCTAAGAGACTTGGCACAGAGAGGAACACTGAGAAACTGCAGGATAAGGAAGCACAGGAAAGCAGAATTATGAATAAATGCAATTCTTCCCTTTGAGCTTGTTTAGGGCATGCTGGAAAATGCAGAAGCTATAAACAGAAAGATCACAAAGTTAGCCTTCCTCAGTCAAAGACAAATATATACAGAAGAAGAGAAATTTCACCTCATCTGTGTCTGTCTAGCAAAATTTCTCTTGCTAAATCACTTCACCAACATGCAAGTCTCTGCTGTAATAAGCACTACACTACTGTCTTCCATGCATTGTAAACGCCTGCATTTCTAGCCTTTGTTATGCAGCTCTATTAACCTGCTCGCCACTGTTTCTTGCAAAGAACTGCACAAATAAAATACCCAGCTGATGCTCCAACTTCTTACATACTTCTGTCTGTTCAAAAAACTTTATTAAGTAAACATTTTCTTTGGTTTCCACATATTTATATTTACACGTATCTGCCTGTTGTAGTGGCACCCCTGTCATGAACTTTTCAGAAGTCAAGAAAACTATACAGAAAAGGAAACAGGAAACATACTTTATCAATGGGAATGATGATAAGGTTCAATTGTTTTACCAACAGAAAAAATGTGATTTCTACAGCTGATGATATATGGCATATATATAGTCAATTTCAGTAATTGCTAATATGTATATTCAATCTGGCATTCTTCATTTACTGAAAATTTTAAATGCATTTTCTGTAATTGCTTATAAAAGAAAAAAACCACAGGGATATCTTAACTCATTCTGGCCCAGTGAATTTTGATTTCTTCAAAAATTGTGGCCTAGCTTCAGGAGGAAAGCCTGAAAGGGCCGTCTGTACCTAAGCCCAGCCTGGAGCAGGGTGATCTAGGCTCTCCCTGAGAATTACCTTAAGCAGAGGAGGCATGGAATTCAAGCTCTGGAAAAAAATGTTCCAAACTGAATTTTTGTGTGCATTCTTGTCAGCTCCTATTTTTTCAAAAGGAGAGAGGCTTCTACCTCAGAAAAATAACTCCAGACCATGAACCACAAGTGACTGGAATAGGATGCTTGCTTAAGCAGCAAGCCTTGGAGAGCAGCGAGACTTAGGACATTTTTACTCTAATGGGGTCAGACAGACTTGGGCTTGCTTCCTTCTACTGCCTACCCTGAGACCATAAGCGCAGGGAACAAGGCTGTGGGACATACCTGAGCTGGCTGGACAAGTAGCTTGTGCTTCCTAACTCCACATAACGTGCTCTCAGAAATTTTCCTTATTCATTTTGTATCTTTTGCATTAACAGATCTACAAGTCTCATGAGGTGAAAAAAGCATTTAGAAGGATGAATATAGTCAAATACATATAAATACTTAAAATTCAACCCTGGGAATATTACACCAGCAAAGACAGAATCATTGTTGCTGTTAGCCATCTTGCTTGAGTTCAATAAACATATTTTTACAAAACCCTAAAGTTTTTGCTAATGAATCACAAATGAGAGACCTCAAATGAACCATGGGTATTTTGTCTTTTCTTTCTTATTAGGGACCAGTCACATGGGAAATGTAGGCAGGCTCTGAATCACTGAAGCAATGCAGGCGTGCCAAGAAATGGCAACACAAGGGAGCTCAAGACTGCAGCTGTGCTTTGCTGCTGTGTCGATACATAGATACAGAAGATGAGAGGGCTTTTCATACACTCTCTTCTCCTTGTCCACCTGAAAGCAGGCAGCAAAATACAATAAGTATTCACAAAGACTAACTTTCATCTGGGAGGTCTTCAGGGGTCTGTTCAGTGCTAATCCACAGGACCTAATCCACAATCACTTTAGCTTCTGCCTCTAAAGTTTTCCTACACCAGGATGCATTGTCTTATCTTTGCAGAACAGTTAACACATAATCTCACTTGTGTGCAGAAATTAGATGTTACTACATCGATCTCTTTGATGCAGTGGTCTGGTAGGCTTTCGTACAGCGCACATTGTTCAAAAATCTACAGTACTACGCTTTTCATGAAATACAACCACAGACATTTCTTTCTTCAAAACACAGCTGCAAGAGGGGATGCAGGTGATGCTCTGGACTGGTATAGGACAAATATCAGAGTTTTGGACATCAGGAACCCTGCCTCACTGAATGCTGAAGCCCATAGGCTGTATAGTCATGCTCTCTTCTTTTTCTTCCTCAAAGACTTTATTCAATGCTTTGGCGGGAGAGAGACACAGACAGTAAAATATTATTCTGGGAGTGTTTCCAAAAGGTAGGAGATGAGTTTCTAATCCCAAGACTATGATGTAGGAGGGAAGATGCTATTCCTGTTTCTGGCTTTCTTTTATACTGATGTGTGTTCAGGAGAGATCTCAGGCTCTGAATTTGGAGACAGGTGCTCACCTCTGATGCTTACTAACCTGGGGAATAGGCTGCATATAAACTCTATTTTTGAAACTTGTGTTTACCTATTAGCTGGCCCTTGTGGATTCTGTTTGGAAACCCCTCATTCTTCTGCACAGGGAGCTTAGGTGCTCAAGGCTGGGTTCCACTACCTAAAGTCAGGTTTTTGCAATGCTCAGCACCATGACACCAGAGTGGCTTCACGATGTAGTGTGCTAAATGTGACAGACACAGAGAGGGTACAGTAACTGATATTACTGTACATACAGGTTTGATCCAGCATCTATTGAAATTAATATATTTTCACTCACTCTTATAGGCATGTGATCCTAATGAATATTTGATTCTGAGGTGAGGAATTTGGCTTGCACACTTCAGAAAACAGAGGACTAAAAAGTAGGCTCAAACACAATTCTGATAGGGATTTATCTAGGGATTGATATTTCTCCTTGCATTGGCTGCAGTTACATAGGGCAGGTAGTAAGACCAAAACTTTCACAAGCCTGCAATGATATTGGAACCACTGCTTTCAGTGCCTAACCTCATGCATTTACAGGGCCTGATAGTTGAGGTTGGATTCTCAGCACCTTCTGAAACTCAGCACTGTTTAAAGTGGCGAGTATAACTATCAAGAAATAAGACAGTCAAATTTTAAAGCCATTTCTGAAAGAAAAAAAAAACAACAGGTTTAAAAGATACAGAAAGATTAAGTTCTTTAGCAAAGCACTTATCAGGAAGCAGACCAATGAATTAAGCAAATTAATATAAGGTATGGTTATACATATTATGGGATAAAAAAACCATACTGTGTCATCCAGCTCTCAACTCAATTTATGAACAAGAGATCTAGAAGGATTATCCAGTTCACTGACGCCTCAGTAATTTTCAATTCCTCTACCCCAAATTAAAATCAAAGCTTTTGTAATACATCTGAAAAGTACAAATATTACAGGAAGCAGTTTTGAAGTAGAAAGCTGTCTTTTTCTCAACACTGAGTGCCGCAAAAGCTGTAACTAAATCTGAAATAGATCCTTTTTTTTGTCTTTGGCTTAGCCATGTGAGGAAGTGCAATAAAACAAAGAGAGTACGAAACAATACATATATTTATAGATTGGATATAAATAGTCCAGCTGCAAATGTTGAAGTTCAATTTCTTCATTTCGCCTGTATTTTTCTTACAATTACGAGGTTACAAGGTAAGCATGATTATTTTTGTGTAGACTGATAATGCCACTCCTGTTAGATGAAAGACAGAGAATTCAAAGGAGAAATTAATATACAAAGAGGATTTGACTTATCTTTCATTAACTGAATATCTCCAGTACAGTGATGCTTCTGTTTTGGTAAGATCAGCATTTCTCAACACTATTTCTCTTTTCCTTTTTCTCTTTCAATAATCCTTCTGTATTTTCCCTCTTCATATAATTGAAATCACTATTGTCAGCTAAAACTGCTTCCCAAAACCAGTTTACTGAAGGAGATAGATAGAGTGCAACAGAAAAGGAATAAAATCCTAAGATCTGAAACTTCTTTTTTCTCCCCATGCTAAACGAATGTTAGGTATAAGATTCCTTTTGAGAACATGAAGAAAAATGTTGCATGAAAAGTATTGACCAGCTGTCAGTTAAAAAGTGACTCAAGGAGTCTATTCCTCTCTTGTTTTTTTTTTAATTAAATGTCTGCGATTGCATATAATTATGTAAAAAACTCAAGCTGTTGCTACTGTTGCACACAGGGTGGCAGGAAAAGGGAGAAAAAAATACACTGCACAAAGGAGGAGGAGAAACCTTTCTGTGTATCATCCTTGGTGAAACTACCACTTTTGATAAAAGGCTTTTTATGCTTCACTTTAAAATCTAATTGCTCTGATTATTCAGCTAACTCAGTCATATGACTAGTCTTCTTCTAAAATCGGAGAAACAAAACTTTTCCATGATTTAGTTCCCTGAATGGTTTGCTGGAGGAGTCTGTCTCTTTGGCTACTCACCAGTCACCGAGCCATCCTGCCACATGACTCTCACCCTCACAACAGGCAAAATAAAGGTATGCTGCCTTTTAATGCAAAGTTTGTTCATATTCAGCTGCCATTTTCCTCTGTTTTATTTATTTGCAGTAGGGCCTTGTTGGACAAGCAGTAAGATTATCAGGGCTGCTATACAGCCTCTTACTAGTTTCAATCTTAAATTGCATATGCAGAGATAAAAAAAATGTAATTAGTATTAATGGGTTTGAAATGTTTTGAGGAAGTGGCTTTCTATTGTGCCTCAGTAAAAGAAATGATTTATTAAATTTTAGTGCTGTGGCCTTGCCATATAACAGTCTATTTTAATGCTTAAGAAAAATTATACAGTGGGGGAAAAAAAAAGTAATGATTATTTACTGCAAAGACAACTTGATTTCAGAGTTCTACTAAATTGCGTTTTGAAAATCCAAATGTATTAAACAGTTCTCCATTGTTAACATAATTTTGTTGAATTCCTCAAGGAAATCCATTGAATTTTTAGATAGGGTCCCTTCTGAAGGGGAAGAAAAAATATGATTTTTTTTCTCAAAATCATACTGATACATGTGTGTATTACTCCTATCTTTTATTATAGTTCTTACTCAGTTTTGCAGTCCTGACATCAGGTTTACTGGTCTGTGGTGTCACATCTTTCCAAGAGCCTTGGCATCATATTGGCCATTTGCCAGCTGTCTGGCATGGATATAGTCTTAAGCAAGGGGTGACACCTTCTGCAATTAGTAATACAGCTATTTCATCTTGAATCACCAAATGCATCGCTAACTACTGGCTAACACTGCCTCCTTTATTTGTTTTTCCCATATCCTCTTTTACTGAGAAATCAATATGGGATAGGTATTCAAATTGTCCATCTGGATCTCTTCTTCATGGAGGACTTGGTCAAAGATGTAAGATCAGGACTTAAGGCTTTGAGGCTCCCATCACATCAGCTCCTTGATTATACAGCTGTTGTCTCTTCTATTAGTCAAATTCTCAAGTCACTTGGTTTTGGGGATGCCCAGGGCTGAAATCTTACACGTAACAGTCAGCTAAGCCCCCAGCTCATGTCTATGTCTGCCAGAACAAACTGATCTTGAGTATTTCTCCTACCTCTCTCACCATCATGGTCAACTCCAGCAGGCATTTTTGCAACTTGCTATCTAGTTTCTCTCCTTCCCTCACTGTCATTTCCAAAACAGAGCTGCTGCTACCTGTTCCCACAAATTCACTTATTAAATAATCTTAGGTGCTAGGACTGTCCCTTAGCATGTGAGAGACCATGCTGTAGATCTCTCCTGTGTCATAAAATCTTAAATCTCTCTGAGCTGGATTCCCTAATTGCTAGAATATAGGGTAAGGCTTTCTCAATTACTCTTACTGTTGAACAGAATAATTAAATAGCCATTGCAAAGCTCTACAGACTAATGGCTGAGGAAGTCATCTGGGACTTGGAAGCCTGGATTCTAGTCCCTGTACTAATGAGTGTTTAAAGTATATTCTATTAAGAGTCTTATTTCAGAAAACCCTCTAGGTTAGCAGCTAAAGCATTCAGCTTAGAGATGCATATCAAAGCTCATCAAGCAGAGGAAGATATTGACCCTATTTGTTCTGCATCTTGGGTGTGTGCTGAGCAGGTGAAACATGGCACAGGCACTTCTGCATCCTCTTCTTCCTTCTTCCACCTCCCCTCCATTTTGCAGGGAGTGGCAATGAACACTGTGCTGCAGGAAATAGTTTGGATCTGGGAGTCTGTCTTGTGTACTGTACGGTAGCATCTTATTTTTGTGAAATCCCATTGTCCCTCAGATGGCAGTTGTCTATCGGCTAGATCAGGTTCATGTGTTGCTTCTCAATTTCACAGTTAGATGATTAATTCTTCCAGTGTATCGTGGAAACTTTCAAGTTGTAATCAGCAAGTAAAGGTTCTGGATTATGTTAGTGGCTAGATACCCAAGAAATGTCATAGTGCTGAGAAATACAGCATTTATTACTACTGCTGATGTGGGACACAGCTTTTGAAAGTCTAGTTCTTGTCATAGATGTTAAGTGATGCTCTGTGGAGCTGAATGGGTATTCAGAAGTGAGGAGTTTCACTGATTAAATAGTTTAGAGTTATATCATTTAAGTTTTAGTGTAAGAGAGTTCATCTTTTTACACAATTATTGTAAAGATATATGCAGGTGAGAGATAATTAATGTAAACCATGATTAAGGAATCCACCTACTAGGAAATTTTCTGGAACCAGGAACTTACAATATGCAAGCTACTGAGCAACTATGTTCTAGGATACATAATATTTGTCTAACTTAAGTGAACACCTTTTCAAATTAATTTCTAAAATTAAGAGAATACAGTTTCAAAGGTAAGATTGTGACCTATTGTTGAGCAACTAATCTGGATTCTCTTCTCTTCTTCTTGTTTTGCCAATGGTCTTCTGTGCTTCACTGATCCTTTATCATTTCTCAAGTATCAGGATTATGAGACATTTTCATCCCAGTTTGGTCATCTACTTAGTGCTCAACTGGATCACTGGAAAAATATGACTGGAGATGGGTAATTTAAAAGTTCACTCTTGAGATACACAGGGAATGCAGGTATTCAGAGAAAATGAAGACAATGCAATATGATTTTTTAACACAAGTTATAAAAATGCTGATATTCCCCTTGCCAAAGGAGAGTAATTTTACTTGGTTTATTGAAAAAGTAGATGTTGACATCCATGATGGACTGGAAATGGTATTGCAATAAATATTATTACTACATGCAGGAGTTGTGGGGAAAAACTGCTAGCAGTCAATTAATGTTTATTCATTATTATTAACTATTTATTCAGAGTTGAATGCCTATTGTTGTTAAACATCTTAAAATTCATCAGTGACCTTGTTCTTTCATTTTCCCTCAGTTAGTCAAAATGAGAGGGATTCTCTTTATAGATGTAAAGGCATGACTGCTTAAAGTAGGAAATTTCTAGAATTATACAAAACTGTTATCAGATAATTCTATTTCTGGAGATTCCTTAGAGGCTATATTGTGTCAAGCAACTATATAAACCTAAATTAAGGATTTGCTTTATGTAAGAAGTAGAGATAATCTTCTGCTTTGAATCTCCTTGCCTGTTTCATTCATTCATATATAAATCAAGAACATATATAAGAACATGTTCACGCAATACACATATTTATGCAATCCCTTTACACTGAAATACAAGAGTGCTACAGCTGGACAAAGCAAATTATATTAGTGCACAGTTCTTCAAATTTCATATACAAATTTCTCAGGCTTCTCCTTGAAAGTTCTTTTCATCTAGCATGTCTTATTTGTGTCCACTATCATAGTTACCAAGAAAGTACTTTTCAGTTTTCCATTATGTCTGATTTGAATATTTAATGCCTCTTTCATGTATTTTCCTCCTCCCTGAACTAGCATAGTTCCAGTAATCTGCTTTTTATATGGTGTCTATATCTATTTAATACTCTTTAATGAGAGAGTACAAGAGAATGAATGCCACCACAAAAAATAGCTATCTTAAATCAAAACTATCAATTAGCCTAATACTTTCTTCTCAGATAGTTCACTAAGCACATATTCAGTATCCATCTTCTCCATAACCTTACGAAAGACACTGTCTTGTTTATATTATTTTAGAAAAAGTCTTTACATCCAGGGAAATCACCTGTGTTTGTTTGCACTGGCACTGTGCCACTATTTTCTTTAGGCCTGTAATACTTACATCCTTCTTCTGCCTAGTATTGAAAAATAAAAGCTTGTACTAGAATTAAGAAAGAGTTCTAAATCTGTCAGTATCATAGTAATTGGCTTAATTTTCAGAATTGCTATGCACCTGATCTAATTGCCAGTTTGGCAAAATACATCAGCTAATAAGTTCCAAAAGATCTGGCACATTGCCTCCAAGAGTTTGACATAACTTGCTGGGTGCCTGAGCCATATTCTTCACAGGTATAGCAGAAACAAGTCTGTCCCCTTGACTGCACTGCTCTGTTTCACGCACATTTAGAAAAACCTGAACAGTCACAAATCTGCTGAAATGTAAACTGGGTTAATCTCTGCATATGCCTTAACAGGATAAAAGATGTTAGGGTGGGCTGGTCATTACTAATTATGAGTTCGTTTCTTGGACTTTGTAGATAAGCATAGCTTCAAAAAATGACAAAGCTGGGAACCTTAGGAAACTACTGCTTTAATGTAGCAATAAATGAACAATTTTTCACCTTCTTTTACAAAATCACCTGAGGTAGGAATATTATCTGTCACTGCAGGTAGCTCAGTAAACAGCTTCAATATGCAGTGACAGCCAAAGATGCACACATAAGTAATAGGATGAAGAATAACAAAAATAGCTTAATAACTTTGAAGAAAATGCGGTAGACTTCTCTGAAGTGCTGCACTGGGCATTCACTTTCAAGAAGGGCACTTCAGTGCTAAATGAGGCTGAGAAAGGGATAATTTTCATTGGCCAGGCATAGAAAACACTTGTGAAAAAACCATAATACCTGCCCTCCTCACTTCTTAGCTTTTTTGAGCAGTATTCTAAATATCTGCGCTCTACAGTGTTATAAGAATAGTATTTCAAATAAAAGGGCCTAGAATACATGCTACAGAAAAACGGAACAGGACCTGGGTCTTCTCTCTCTTACAGAAAAGTTATAGCAAGTAAATGCAGTATTGGAAATGGGTTATTCAAAATTTATAATGGAATTCTGTTTTCATAAAATGTGAACCTTTGCAAATTACTGTCTTGATAAGCCTGAGCTTTGAGCTCAGAGAGATTAGAAGATGGGTGGGGTATCAATTTAGATTTATATCTAGCATTTCAAATAAGAGACCTTGGAAGAGAGATCCAACCTATTTTCTCACAGCCATTGCTGCCAAAACTCCTGTGGGGCAGAGCTGAGACGAGACAGGCACGCCTGCCCTGATGGCCCACTGCATGCTGGAGAGGCACTGGAACGGGGCTCCTACTAGCAGCGGAGCTATGCTTGTCACCCCCTCCACACGGACCGACCTTTCCACACCGGTCACCAGGCTTCTGCCCCCCACGCCACTCAAACTCAACCTGAACACATCCCTCTTCTCCTGCCTCTGTAAGCACTAGCAAGGGGGATAGATTACCCCTGTATCTACTGCCAAGTACTCAGCACTCTCCGTCTACCAAATCTCTGACTGGCTCCCATCAGGGACAGGGAACAGGGTACTTGCCTAAACTTGGCATTGCCTTCTCCCCTCAGATTACAAAGAGGAGCAGTGCTGGTGCTCATGGGCCTTATTCGCCTTTTAAAACTGAGCATGAGTGGAGGTCCACGCCAGCCATCTCCTCTGTCTGCTGAGGACTTAGATCAAGTTTGTAAAGATGACAAGATCTTCTCGCTGGTAGAACTGTTCTTAAAGGAGCACGTATCTTACATCAGCAAGCCAACTTTTGTTGTTCAGGATTTCGGCCAAAATGATATTTGTATTCTACACGGATAAAATCTGTTCCTAGAATTGATCATGGCATTTCATTACTGACATTCTTGCATTTTAAGAAATTCAGTGCTGGTGACACGTCAAATTTAGACAATTTATTTTGTATGTATATTGTATTTCTGGCCAAAGCATCACCTCTCATTCTTGTAATTACACTTTTCAATCCCTATGTCTCAGATATTTTTTTTAAACATCTGCTGTCACATCTATTTTGGAATTGCAGCTTTTTTTATCCTTCATTACCATTCTTTCCACCTCACATAGTTCATCTCTATAGTTCCAGTATTCCTTCATAGTGACTGCTGTCTTATTTTCATTTCTAGCTCCGCTGTCATGAGTTAATTTTATATTACAGATCAAAGACCAATAAGCAATACTGATCCACTTGAATGGCTTTTAGCCGCTTACAAAGAAATTGTTTATGAGCATACGAGGGGGCATCTTCATGTGAGTTCACGCTTTGCCTCATAATAGGCAGAAGGGACACTCTTCCCTCCGGTGTGGGAACTGTGCATCTATTTCCAGTGCTTTAGTACCCGACTTCCCAGCCTGCTTGCAGCCCTGAAGTTACACAGGTACACATGCAGATGCAAGCGTATCGGCAGAGTTTGCGCCTACCACACACCAGCCGCCTTGCTGCAAATGTAAGCCATTACATTTCATTAGAAAATGATGCCTATAACTGTATGGCTTTTTATTAATACTTCTTCTATTTCACTTGCTGTAGATTTATCATTCTGACCTCGATTCTCCAATTACTTCTGCCACTGTCTTCTAGGACAGTTTTCAAAAGCAAACATTCAGACTATGTCTACAAAATACACATTTACATCTGCAAAGAGATACTTTTGTAGAAAGACATGAGCAAACATTCACTGGCACACACATTTGGTCTGTGTAAATACTTGCCTGTAGAAATGAAAGCATTACACTTGAAACAGAGTTTAAAAAAAGTTAGGTGGAGTATAACTGTGAATAATTTATTTTTCAGTAGGGTAATTAGGAAGTTTAGGTTCACATCACACCAGATTTAGGAGTTCTTTTTCACTCCTGATGAAACTAGAAACTCTCAACAGGTAGTATCATTTTTTTTATTTTTTTATTCCTCATCATAACTACTTCTAGCCTTTATGGAATTGCCACAGCACATAGTTCTGCAATCTCGCCTACTTTTGTTGATATTGCTTTTGTGTGCATGGTAGCATTGACTAACTTAATAGGCAAATACAACCTGGAGTGTACTTTCTGCAAAGCCATGCCATTTAACAGTAAATTAGATAGCCTGCTCATGTTCATGGCAGTCAAAAAAATAAAACGAAGTAGAACCAAACTCCTGAATTCTGTAAAACTAGCCACTAGGTCTAGAAGATAGGAATATTTCAGAGGGACAATTGTGGTATTTCATTTTAGCTACCATTGAATACTGATTTGGTAAGTTTTCTTAAGGAGTTTAAGGAGTAAATTTCTAGTAGATCATAGTAAAATTAGTCTATGAGGTTTTTATGAATAAATACAGCCAAACCTTTTGTAATGTGGCTTCTTTTCTTCCATAATGCCACATCACACATGTTACAAATAAAATTGTGGCTATTTTACATCAAATGTAAAGTCTTTTTTCATTTTTCTGTTATGCATGAAAAACATGCTTATAAAGCATAAATCATAAAAAAGCTTGGTGAAGTTGAAAAAGAAACTGCCAAAGATAAAGTGGCTCTCCAGAGTTAGTAAAGAGCACATGCAGACACTTAAAATTGCTTTAAACTAGCAGTCACATAGAAGCTTCACCTCTTAGAACGACAGTCCTGTCAACTATGTTGCATGTGCATAAGAAGGGCAGCAGGAAAAAAAACCTGACAACTGCATGTTAACTGCATGACAAATGAATATGATGACATTGGCTTGCAGTGAATCCTCCTTGCCCTACGTATTTAACAGGAGAGATGAAATGCTGAATTTTACATGCAAGACTAACAGTGACCACAGTCTGGGGTATTGTAAAGTATAAGTGATTCCTGAATGTCAGAATAAACACTTAGATTTTGTTAGAAACTTTTGGCATATGCCATTTCAACCTCAAGACTTCAGGCCAATTCTGAAAGTATGTTGAAGTGGAAAGTGTTGCGTGCTCCCCTGGTTATTCAAATGCTGGTACTGTGCTGCAGCAGCCATAGAAGCCTGAACGTGAGAAAACCTGGAGATGGCCAACCAGGTCCTGTGACTCGTCCAAAGGGAACAGTGGTAGATGTTGTGGGGGTTTGGTGGGTCTTTGCATATTGCTCTTGGAAAGGGGTCTGTGAAAGGCTCTCTCTTTATCTCCTAGGGGTATTTCTCTTCCTACTCAAATGACAGTGACTGTTTTTTGGCTAGATACATGTGTTGTGTGTATTCTCATTCTGTCTGGCCCAATGAATCATCTCACATTTCATGGGTAGACAACTATATGGGGAGAGATTGGTTGTTCCTTCCCCCAGCTACGATACAGCTTGATTTTTAAGACTTGGCCTCTGAGACGCAGTATGTGTGTAAGCCCACCTAGGCTGGCAGAAAGGAAAACAACTTTTTCTTCCCTACTGTGTTTATGCAGAGAAGAAACACTGAGACCTATCTAGCTCACATTTCAGAGGAGAACACAATGGCTGACAGTGTTGAAAAGAAAATGCTTAGGCTCCTACCCCATCAGGAGAGCATTCTCCTGAATAGGAGAGTTATTGGTTAAGTGTTAAGTCTTGAGGTTGCGTCCCTGTCCTCAGTTCATACTCCTGACTAGCTCAAGCTCTGCACACTGGGTTGCTAACCCCTCTAACCCATGTGTTTGAGCTCTGCAGTGGGGATCAGGTGCCTACAAACATGGTGCATGGAGGTGCAGGTGGATGTAGCATCTTCACCCTTCAGAGAACATGGCTGGCTGAATATTGGAATTCTGTTCTTAAAGAGAAATTGCATTACCAAGTAGCACGTGACAATGTGATGACCTGTTGCTCTCAACACTGTCTGACATCTGCATTGCTGTTTCCTGAGACAGTGCAGGAAGATTTTTACCTTTGTTGCCTTGTTAGTTCTGCAGTAATGATTGCAAAGGGGAAAATTAATTCCTACCATGCCCTATCTCCAGAGGATAGGCTTCTGTGAGACAGAAAAACTGTTTTTTTTTCAGACCAGTTTGAACACTGATACATTTTTAATATTAGGAAAATTAGTCTGAGAAAGGACTTCTAGGACATACTTTATAATTGTTACAGTAGTGATTTCATAATTCAAGCTAGAAAACCTTTTCCATTTCAAACTTGGCTTTGATCTTCCAAAAAGAAAAAGAATCTAAAATGCTGGTCAGGAGTGAAGAAACCATACCATCCATGTATTTCCCATTTCTGCATCCAGTTATTCTAATGTAGCATACATTTTGAATGTGTGAAGTTGTAGACAGAATGAAAAAAAATTAAGTTTTTTCTTTGAGAAATGGTCTGGTTATCCTAACTTTTTAAAGCAGTCAACAGTGTTATATGTATTTTTAAATGTCACTTTCTCCTTTCTCCTTAAACTTAGTTTTGATAATTAAAACTGCCTAGTCCTTTCCTCAAAAACACAGTTAATTTTTCGTTGAGTAGTATGGAAATATAAGGGATAAAGGAGACAAGTGAGAAGAATTATACTTCAGAGAATGAAAATTTTATAAAACTTGCCAGCACTTTCCGGAATATCACTTCAAATAGTTGCTCAGTCGCTGAGCTTACCAAGCCAGAGCCAGCTTGAAGCACAGATCGCTTGAATAACTGCCTGGTTTGACAAGAGCTGAGCCGCAGAACTCTTCCCTGTCTCCCACCACCTGACCCAGGGGTGCTGCCGGGTACCATAAGACCAAGTGTCCTTCTCCTCTGCAGTTGGGAAGGGCGAGAAGGAGGGGTGAAAAGAAGATGCTGCAGACAAACCTAGCTAGGAAGGAAGGAGCGAGATGCTCTTCCTGTAGCAGCTGCCTCATTCCTCTGTCCAAAACTCATTCCTCAAGTCCAGCCATGTCATAAATTAGAAAAACTACACAAGTACAATTAAGTGTATATCAAGTAGAATCTAGGACTGCGGGTAACATAAAATTGGACATTGTCTCTCATCTTTTCCCTGCTTCCATTCGTTCTGCAAGTGTATTCTGAACCTATTAGAGATTATTTCTGCAAAGAGGACCACAACATTTGTGTGTGTTATGAAGGCATCCAAAAGGATTTAGGTATGATGATGACAACAACAAGCAAATGGATTTTCATGACATGAGAGTTGAACGTGCTGTGGAAATTGTAGAGTCCTTCAGGGAATCAGGACTGCAGAAACAAATAAGAAAGCTCTCAGTAAACACAACCAAAGAAGCTCTCTTACACTTTATACATGTACATGTTTTGAATTGTGAGGGCTACTGACTGGAAGAACCTACAGTGCATTTAAGTTTTTAAAGCAATCATACACACCACACATTTGTCACCTGATAAAAGCAAAGTCCATCTCTCACATTTTACAGCCTAATAAGGGATTGTGTTAAGTAACATAGAATGAATTTTCCAAATACAACGACAGTGCAATCCATAGTAACGACATTCTGATGGTAAAATGGAAGCAGTGATGGTAAAGTACTAATGGAAAGAAAAATATTTTTTTGCAAATATTGGCAAATGAAATGTAATTATTTAGAATCAATTACTATATGAATGAGGATGACATATTGTATGGAGAGGAAAAGTGCTGCTAGCATATTCAATTTGCAGACTACCAACTTTGCAAGGTATGATCTTATATTTAGATGTAAACACTGTCTCAATGGGTCAAAATTCTTCCAATACTGGATTCTGAAAGGTTAAAAGTAAGCTTACACACTTGATAACCCCCCACACACTCAAAGTTACTTTGTGTTTTTTCACAGGCTGAAATAGAAATAGTGCCTGATGTTATCATTTCAGTAATTGTACTGAGTTACAAAAATGGACTGATTTGTGAGAATAACAGAAGGTAGTCACATTAAACATAATGTAATAGTCACCTGCTGAGCACCTGTAACAGCTCTGCAACATAGTATTAATGCTGATGCAATTAGCTAGTTAAGAAATTCCTTGTGTGTGGCAGTATCCCTTCATAATGAGAAAAAAGTAGGGGCAAGAAAGGAAGTCATTAGATTTGTGTGATCTCCAAGTACTATAAAAATATCCAGAAAGGATGGGAAATTGAATTAAGGGAAGAAATACTTTTCCCAGCTGTTTTGTGGAGCCCATTCAATATTTTCAACATCATTAATAGCACTGAAAAATTTTGTTAGCAAAAAACTACTGAAAAAACTCCTTGTCTTGAGGAAGGCCTCTTGATGGGAGGAAAGGTGTGCAGCAATTCTATGTATTTCCCAAGCTGCATCCCTATGAATTAAGGTATCCCAATGTATGAAAATTTTGGCTAGCATTTTAGAGCTGTCAATCCAGTGTCCTTATCTTTTGTATCCTATATGTCCTAGATAATGGATGAAGATTTTGAACTAGAGTGAATCTGCATTTCCATTGGTGATATGCTGGAGAAGCAGAAGAAAGTGTAAATTAGTGGAACAGTATTAAATCAAAAGTAGGAACAGTAAAGCATGCTTCCTTCTAAATACGTAGCTGTACTATCCACACAGAGTCATTGCTTGGTATTTCTTCTCCTTCCCCCACTACTGTGGCACATTATCAAAAGGTCTTTGAAATGAGCACAGGTCCAGCAGGGGTGGGATTCCAGTTAGGGCATGTAACTAGCTGACCACAGAATTTGCTGGGGTGAATATTGCAAGACATCTGGTGAGGAAAAGCCCTGCCAGATGGTATGCAAAAAGTAATTTACACATGTGGCTCATATGGTTATTTTCATGCCATTGTGTCAGCAGCTGTACTGGTTATTTTGGTATTATTTCACAAAGCATTTTTACTGCTGCATGGATACCTCTGAATGATCTCATGATACCCTACTGCTGTTGGTGTTACCTCTGTTTTTATTAATGTGACTCTGCTTTCACTGAATGGCATCCTTCTACGTATACAGTGAGCTATGTACTTGCTTGGGTTTTTTGAACTGGACAAGGCTGTTTCCTTTAGTGCTTTCCAGAAACTCCTAGGTCTTGGGCAGAATATGCTTTGAGTTCAAAATACTGTTACAGAACGGAATTTCCTAGCCCTCCCCC
>VXBL01004730.1:444-13751 GCA_013400195.1 Aramus guarauna | reverse complement strand
CCACCATTTCATGGTCATTGCAGCCAAAGCTACCCTTGAGCTTCACATCCTCCATCAGCCCCTCTTTGTTGGTGAGAACAAGGTCCAACATGTCACCTCTCTTTGTTGGCTCCTGTGTCACTTGGAGGAGGAAGTTGTCATCAATGCATTCCAGGAACTTCCTGGATTGCTTGTGCTCTCCTGTCTTGCCACTCCAAGAGATATTGGGGTGGTTGAAGTCCCCCATAAGGACCAGGGCTTGTGAACGTGAGGCTGCCCCTACCTGTTTGTAGAGGGTCTCATCCACTTGGTCTCCCTGGTCAAGTGGCCTGTAGCAGACCCCTGCTATGATGTCCCCTGCCGCAGCACTCCCTTTAATCCTGACCCATAAGCTCTCAGTCAGCTCCTCGTCCATCCCCAGGCAGAGCTCCATGCACCCCAGCTGGTCATTGACATAGAGGGCAACAGACCCTCCTCATCTCCCCTGCCTGTCCTTCCATCTCAACGCTCCAGTCGTAGGAGCCATCCCACCACGTCTCCATGATGTCAGTAAGATCACAGCCCTGCAGGCATGTGCATGTCTCCAACTCCTCTTGTTTATTCCCCATAGTACATGTATTTGCATAGACACATTTCAGTTGGGTCCCCAATGAGGCTGACCTCTATGCTGGAGTGACTGGAATTCCTTTGGTGTTTTATACCAGTGTTTCCCTGTTGGCTCCTGTAACCTCAGGTGTCCCTGGTACATCTTCTCTAGACTTCAAGTGTGCTGCAGTGTATCCAGCACATCTCTGAGCAACAGGCTGAGGGCCCTCGCTGGCACCCCATCCCTCCAACCTTGGCATGTCATCCCACAACTTGTGGCAGGCAAGCCTGATATTGTTGTCCTCCCCCTTCAAGCCTAGTTTAAAGCTCTGACAATGAACCCCACTAGCTAGCTCCTAGGTAAAGACCCTTTTTTCCCCTTTGAGAGAGGTGGATCCCATCTGAGTTCATCAAGCTTGGTGGCCATGTAGGCCATCCTATTGTCAAAAAAACCAAAATCATGATGGTGACACCAATCACATGTGTTTATGGACTGTGTCTGTCTGTTCCTCCCAACATCGCAGCCCTCAGCTGGAAGGAGGTAGGAAAGAATAACCTGCGGTCCAGATCTCTTCTGTTACAATCCCAAGACCCTGAAGTCTCTTTTGATTGCTTTTGCATTATGCATCATGGCTTTGTCCCCACTCACATGGAGAAGCAGTAGCAGGTAGTAGTCAGAGGGCCATACCAGGCTGGGGAGTTTCCTAGTAATGTGTTTTACATGGGCCCCAGGGAGGCAGCAGACTTCTCTAAGAGGAGGGTCTGCCCTGCATATTGGACCCTCTGTACTCCTCAGAAGGGAGTCACCTAAAACAATGACCCGCCTTTTCTTCTTTGTGGACGTGGTCACAATATGGAGTGGGGGCCTTTCTGGCCTTGGTGATACCTCTGGTGTAGCTCAACTGTCATCCATGTCCTCCTTTGATTTGCCTTCCACACTCAGATCCTCATACCTCATTCCCAAGATGCACTTGGGAAGGCAAGGTGTGCAAGGAGAAGGAGGTTCATCTGCCACCCTGAGTATGGACTTGCCTCCATTCACCCCTTCCTTTTAAGCTACTGCCTTCTGCCTTGCAGGGGGGATACAGGGTCCCCTTCATCTTGGGTTTTATCTGGTGGCTGTCCATATTTCAGTCTCAGGGAGGACAGAGCTGGGCTCCACCAGTCTATCTCTCTCTCAGTCTCTCTGATGCTATCTGGACATGGTCCTGGGAAATTGGCTTTAGGTGGCCCTGCTTGAGCAGGATGGTTGGACCAGATGACTTCCAGAGATCCCTTCCAACCTCAACCATTCTGTGATTCTGTCTCTATGTACTCAGATGTTGAGGTTGGTTGTGAGGTTCAGACCACAATAGAAACATGAATCACAGAGGTGTCACTGTGTGTTGTCAGTGTGAAATAAGGACCTCTTCAAGCACAGCCTGCCTTGAAGGGCAGCAACAGGCAAGACAGTACTGTGAGATCCTGTCCAGCTCTGTAATCTATGGTTTCAGTTCAGATAAGTCTAGAAGAAATCTTTCAGATTTCCAAGTAAATTTTACCCCCCAAAAAATCACTTTTGTTTGTTTGTTTGCTTTCCATTGACAGTATTAAAGATTTCATATAGCAAGCAATATAAATAAGATGACCTTCTGGTGATACTGAAATCATAATGCAAGTGACACAAAATTCCAGTAGTCTTGCAGCTCCATCTCCTTTCGCATTCTACTCTAGCCAATACACATATCTAGTCTTAGCCTCATCTGATTAATATTGTTAATTAATGTTATTGTTATTTAATTTTTTTCTCATCGTGATCATCATGATTTTTCTGCCTTACAATGAGTAGAAGTAGGACAAATTTTCATATAAATTTGTTGTTAATATTATATATTATGAGGAGGTTTGATTTGATTTTAACCTTTTAAATATTTGACTGTTCATTGCTTGTGTCTCATCAATGTAAGCAATAAAGCTTTTTCTTTTCTTAGCCTAAATAAGACTGGCTCCAATTGATCCTTATATTACACCGGAATCTGTTGAAATTTTTTAATACTATTTTGAGTGTTTCTTGTTTCCATCCAGTACTTGCAGACATCATAGAAGCAATTTTCCTTATAGCAATTCAGAATTTAGAGTCCTTGATGAACTTTACAATTCCCAGCTATCAAGCAGAATTCATATTGTGTAGTGAAGAATCTTTAGGGGGAAAAAAACCAAAAAGGCCATGAATATCAGCAACATAAAGTTTAGCAAAACTTTGAGGACTGAAATTCTGTTTGAGTTCTGGGTATTCATCCAGTTTAGCTGTCCAAACCTGCTTCTCATGATCAGATCTTCCTTAATAGTAATGAGTTAAGACTAAATAAACCATTAAGTTCTGAGCTGAAGTGTTTCATGAAATTTTGTAGAGACAAAAGAAAAAATTGCAAGAGTACCTCATAAGTCTGCTTTGTCTTTTTATGTAGGACAGGAAATAAGCATGGAAAATAACATGATTTTGTGGTGTCTAATCTAGCTGCCCAATATCCTAGGTCCATTGATTGCTGGTAGACTCCAGTTTCCATAGCCTATATTTTTTTGTACAGGGATTATTGAAAGGTGTCAGATCAATTGCCTGAAGAAAGCCAATTTGTATGTCATCCCTGCAGAAGACAGTAGCATATTTTTAACTTACTGTAAGTATTCCAGTATGTTTCCTCTAAAATTAGCATGGATTCTAGTATTGTTGATTCTGGCCAATGTGCTTCAAGATATTTGAGTAATTTGGCCTGAATAAATAAAAAGGTAACCTAGCAAAAATCATTCAAAAGAATATTCTAGCTGTTTCAACAGCTACAACAAAAATGTGACTATGAATATGTGGCATAGCTGTTACTGAATATTGTTGTACTGCTGTTGCACCAAAACACATTTCTTACCTTAATTGAATATAATTGTCCCAAGAGCAAGGTATTAGTGAGTTTTCCTAGTCTCAAGATCCCAAGAAACCATGAAAGAATACAGGAATAAATGGAATAAAATCCATGCCTACTTTTGGTATCTTTTGCTTTTTTCCAGCCTGCTTCACTGCTATCCCTAGAATTCTGTCATGATGGGTTTGGATGGAATAATTGCTGCCCTTGTGCCATTTGAAGCCTTTCATTTTATAAAAGAGAAACTACAAACGGGAGGTTACATTCCCTTGTTTTGATTGTAGAAGTAAAAGTTTAAAACAGTGCAATAAGCAGCAGAAACGAGTTTTGAAGCTGCAACAGTATTGACACTAGATCTTCAGAGATGATCTTGAAAGATTCTCAAAAATGAAATGCATTTAGAAGTATAAATCTGTCTTTCTTCTTTCTTTCATTTTTAAGTTTAGCTTTTGTTTTAAAGATTTAGTGTTCATTAATTAAACGTTTTATGCACCGATACATCCTTTCTGCTCAAACAGGAGTGAATTTCAATGACTGGTACACCACAATCATGCAAATTTACTGCTTTTCATATTCATAAACTCCACACCTAACATATCCAACTTCACAGCCTCACTAACACACCTCAAGGGTGTACAACTGAAAAAGGAGGCAGTCAGCAAGTACTTTACATGACTTTTTTTATTTTCTAAGACTTGGAAAAGTTTCAAAAATTTTAGGAGTGCAAATTATTTCTGCTAAGGGCAGAAACAAAGTTTGCAGAGTCTTCTTAAACACTGACAGAAACCAATTCTTAGTACTTTTTTTTCTTCCTGTAGAGGAGCGAGATAACAGTTTGGCTAGTGCTTTGAAATGGTTGCCAGCACCAGTGCTATGCATAAAGATGTTTGTTGCTGTTCTTTCTCATCTCTGTTCTTTCTTTATTTCATTTCTGGTTTACATGTAGTCAAATTTTTATCCTAGTGAGTTTTCACAGTGATTTAAATGGGATCGGAATTCTACCCATAGCCTTTCACTACATGATTTAGTGGAAGAGAATAGCAACTAATTGTCTGGTTAGTAAATGTCTCTGCACCCTATTCTGAGTCCACTGAAGCTAGTGTTCTCACTGACTTCTGCAGGCACCAAACAAGGCCGTAGATTTAACTGCATCAAACTCGCAGACCATAAAAATGTAGATTGGAATCGTACAGACTCACAGTGCTTGCACACGAAATCATTCCAAGCAAAGGTCTTCAAGACTAGGAAGCAGAACAAGGAAAAAAAAGTAAACAAAAAAAACTTTTTTTTTTTTTTTTAAACAGCCTTTCATTCATGCTTTTTATTAATAAACCTGGTAGTTCCTAGACTGAGTTATGACATTTACCCAGATGTAAATCAAGTTTCACAGAAATTCTCTCTAAAGAAAGCCACAACTGAGCACAAAGCTCTGATAAAACTATGTGGCTGCATGGTTGGATTTGTGTCTTCCAGTTATTACCAGTGGAGAAGTTTCAAAGTCAGGGCATGACCTCAAATAAATCAATGATCTCCTCTTACAAAGCCATCCTCCTTCACTGTTTGCATCCTTCTGAACTAGATGAGATAATATTTGAGCTTCTAAGGATAAGATGAATCATCCTCTGTGGAGGTTTCTGTCATGTTTATCATAAGCTCGGCAGCCCTCAAATGAAAAGCTAAGTGCTATATAGGTCCAATTGTACTTTCACTTTTTTTCAGCAGTGTTGTATCTTCCAAACATCTATAGATATAAAATAGGACACATGAAAGGAGAGTCAAGCCCTAGAACAGAAAAGTAGCATCATTTTGCTCACTGTTGTTTTTCTTGTGTGTAGTATTCCAGTTATGGTAGTTCTTGCGCTCAACCTCAGTGACAATGCCAAAGCAGCCTATATGCTTTGGGCACATGTAATTTAGGGGAACGCAGCCTTTCGGCTATAACAGGTTTCTGATACAGGTAACTTCTCCCAGCTGCACTGGCAATAGATACATGTTGCATTGGCTCGTTCTGTCACATAGCTGGATCTATTGCACATATGTGATTCCGTAACGGTGTGCTGCGTCAAAAGGCTGATGCTGCCTAATGCGTTGGATAGCGAATGAACAAAGGAATGTGAGCTGGGAATTGCCTGAATTGTTCATACTGCCCACAAGCCAGAAGATTGAGTACTGAGCGTAAAATAAGCTGCTGAGCTGCCATCTATACTCACCCTCCCCATTTACTGATGGGCTTTATGGAACAGTAGCACAGTCCAAGTGTAACAAATTCTACCACTTCCCTGCTTGCTGTTCCAAATTGTCGGAAGAAGGTGGTGAGGGAATGTTTTCCACATTAAAAAAAAAAAAAAAAAAAAAAAAAAAAAAAAAAAAAAAAACAACAACAACAAAAAAAAAAAATATTNAAAAAAAAAAAAAAAGTCCATGTCCAACTAACTAAAATATGATTGAAATATGCTGAGCCTTATTACCAGCTGTAAACCTAAGAGTTTTTGATAGTGGACATGGTTTTCAAAAGCAGTTTTAAATAATTTAGTAAAGAAAGTGACCTTCTGCATTTAAGTAAGGTTTGGCTCTGAAATCCCTAAAGGAATGTTAATTTGTCCATATTAGAGCTATGCAAACATGTCTATGTTGCTTCTGTACTTATGTGAGTTTATTTAGAGCTACCTGAGGTTATCTATGCATTTATTATGCCATGTGGATGTTTCAGAAAATTTTGTCAATCATCTGTCTATCTTTGTAACTCAGCTGGCTGGTCATATGAGAAAATGGGATTAAAAATACAGAAAGCCACTGAAATTAAATCTGCAGGTATTTCATTTTCTTTTACAAGGATTTATCTTTTTAATATATATAAATGGAAAATATGCAAATGGGAGAGGAAAAAAATATATAAGGCCCCCCCCCCTCACACACCCGTCCTCTTTCACCTTTCATATCCTTCTGGACTAGACAAGTTAATAGAGCTAATTAGTCTTCTGGCCATTGCTGGTATGGCAATCAGGAGGATTTCTAGCTAGAATTTGTCCATTTTATACTACAAAATGATTTTAATACGACGGTAGAAAAGTGGACAAAGCTTAGTCCATTAAACAATAGGTCTTTCAAATCTATCTTTCATATCCTAACAGTGGGATCTCCTGGTGTAATAAGTATAAAGCTCCCTTCCCCCTGCACACACACACATGCATGCATGAATATAGCAAGAAGCTGTTAGAGCTCTAATTTTCAAAAAATTCCATTTACTCTCCAGCAAAGCAGAACAATTCTTCAAAGGCATCCAGATTTTATTTTTTTTAATCAGAGGAACTGAGTGATAAATTTGTTAGAGATCAAATGCATTCAACTACATGAAAAAGATTGTGATAGAAACTTATTAAGGCATTACATGAAAGAGGTAGAGAAGTATTCTGATTCAAAAGGGGACCAGATGCAATATAAAATGATCTCCTTGCTTCCAGGTAGAGTGGAAGATGTAAATGTCAAGATGACTGTGACAAAATGTTCTGCTTCTCCAACTAAATGAATAGGGTGTAGAAAATTCTGTGCCTTTTGTATCCTTTTGCATGGGATGAACAAATACATCCAAATTGCTCATGAAAGCAAATATTTTTCTCATAAGGCATTTGTGACCTACATGGACCATTTGCTTTCTTTCTCATTATTTATCCTATTACAAGATACCATAAGCTCTATACAAGCACGTGCATAGCCTGGTAATGAATATCACATTTATGGAGACAGATATTAAGCATATTCTCATGATGGTCCTGACTTCTGTGACAGTCAGTGTCCTCTATTCCATTTCAGTGGCATGCCTTCACACTGAAAAAGATGGGCCTTTTACCCAGATTACTCAATTTGAGGGTAAATCACCTGATGATGTTAACAGGACCAGTTTGTCACTGTCAATTCCCATTTAAAATGATCTCCATTAATTTCCATAAATATTCTCCATATGTTATCGTAACAAGTGTCACTTAAAGTAGCTGACACCTCACATTTATATGTGGCCTGATTTTAGCAACGTTTGCAGCATGGACGCAAAGGTGAACATGAGGCTAGCCCTGCTGCTTTAACTAGTCTTTGCTTTTAGAATTAATCTAACGAAAGTATTGCAGAGTATCATTTGCTTGCATGGGTTTTTGTTTTGTTTTGTTTTATCATTAATGTTTTATTCTTTTAAGATAGCAGTCAGATTTTGCTGGTGATAATAACATAATGGATTTCAGATACAGCAGTTTCAATAGCCCACTTCATTGCTTCATATGTAGAGGAAAAAAAGAAGGATGCAACTTTTGGAAATCTCTGTAGTTTCTTGGTTGTGGCACTCCATAGATTTCAGATGAATCACTTCTGAAGTTATGCCTTTTTAATTTTGGAAAGCTAGGAAGACATGGAGAAAGCACAGTTCGATGTTCAGAAAATTTTAATCACAGACTAGGGAGATACTCTGCCCTGCCACAGATTTTCTGTATCACCTTGGCCAAGTCACTTAGCCATGTGTCTAGAGCTTCCCATTTAAACACAAGCCTCACAGTGAATTCAATGAGAATAGGTGATCATACCTGGGAAATGGCCTTAGTCTTCTCCTGTACCCATTTTTCATCTCTACAATGGGGATTAGCAGCCTATCCCTAATTTACAACAGGGTTCCTATAGGGCAGGTCATTTGAATGTTACTAACACATGATTATGCCCGGCTCTCTTCACATGCCAGGGTTCCCACAGAGTGTCCAAAGCAGAGTTGGGTTTAAGGTAACTCAAAGAAAAGGGGACTGAGGTAGTAATGGTTTTCACCCAGCCAAGTAAACCTGCCCTTGCACACTACTTAATATGGGTGAACGTACTCTTACCTGGGATTGAAGCAGTGCAGATTTTTAATATAGATTCCTTTTATCAAAAAATTAGCAAAGGGAAAATGTTAGAGAGCAGGAAGTGTTTGGTGCTCGATGCTTGTTATAAGTAACTTGAACTAAATGATCATCAGAGTTCAAAAAAAGCTGGATGATTAGATATACCTTGTGCAAAAGACTGTCTGGAGGTATTTAGCACTGTTCAGTTAAGCTGTCACACATCACTGCAAAAAGATATTTTTTTTTCACATCTTGTTTTCATTCCATACTCTTTCCATTAAAGTTTTCTGCAGTTGTACTTTTTCTGTCCTTTTCATTGGTTAGATAATTCTGCAGGGCATTCTGAGTCAAAGCTTTCTTCAAAGGTGGGAACATAAGAAAAATCGCTAACTAACTGTCTCAGATCATACGTCTCCTGTGCATTATAAGGGTATTCAACCAGCTTAACAAAAAAGTAACATTAGCATAGTGTTGTACCTTCTTGATGCCATGGTCAACTTGCAACTGCCAGACCTTGCTAGACAGATGATAGTAAAATTAATAATGTGTTATGCCTCTAAGCCCACAGGATGCCATAAACATATTTAGTAATGCATCATCTGAAAGTGCTTGTAACTGAATGAATTTTAAAGAAACATATACCCCCTTCCCATTTTAAAATGACTGGTGAGCTCTTATCATATTAACTTGCCTTCCAGTCACACAGATCTTTCACTAGAAGTTGCCAAACTGTGATAGTATTAGGAATCAAAAATTGGGGACAAAGGGAGAACATATTCTGAAAATAAAACCATGAGTTCTAAGGGCATTTCTGTTTTGAATCTCATATCTAACAAAACGTTGTACTGTAGCTAAGCTAAAGTTAATCAGATCTCATCATCTGTATTCACAAACTCCAACCTCATACAGTGCAACTTAATTGAGATGTTAAATTGGGAAGTGGTTATCTGTGCTACAGAATTAATCTATTATTAATTTCTCATTGTTCCCCCATCCAAGCCTAGCCCAAAATATCATAATACTTTTTATTAACTTCATGTATTCCATGTGTTGGTTTGAGTCAGGGCAGTGGGGGAGGTTCTGCTTTTTACAGCAGTGCTTATTAAAAGCTGTGCAGCATTGCATGAAGTTGATTGACCCACATGAGTTCAGTTTAGTCTTTTAATAAATATATGCTGGGTCTAGGGAACTTAAAAGGTTGCACAGAGGATTTGCAGATATATTTCTTTTCTCTTAAAGTTGGCTGCTTGTATCCTGAATGAGACACAGCTCATGGCCTTTGAAATCAAAGCCAGAAAGTTAATGAGGAAGGTATTAATCTTCTTACAGAAATTTATAACTCTCTTTTAAACTAAGTAATAAATTCACTTTAAATCATTTTAGATAAGTTCTTCACTGACACTTGAAATTCCATGTTTGCATGACAACAGTGACAAGGATTGCCAAATATAAGAGATACAATCAGGCCAGATCCTGCTAAAGCAGACTGCTGGCTTTTCCAGTTTGTCAAGTAGAAAATGTTAACTAGTAAAGTCAAGGTATTGGTTTGAGCTGTTGGAGATATGATACCAATGCCTTTAATTCCAATCAAGCAGAAGAAATTCCACACAGTATGTTCTCAAGGACTTATCATGTTCCTTGTGTACTTTGTAGTCACTAGAAATAGCGAGACTAATTCTTCTTTCAGTTACTTCAGACTGACTGAGGAACCTGCCTGTTGAATGCTATAAACAAAAACATTGTATATAAGGGAGCAATGAGAAGGCATATTTTTCTTTCTCTCTGCAAATGTGTGCGTGCATACATACACACATGCATAATAAATTCTGATATTTATGAGTCCAGATATAGGAGTTTCATTTTTCTATACTAATGATCAATTCAATTCAATTTATTGGAGATTTTCACTGTCTTTTCTTTAGGGATCATTTTTAAGTCTTCTAAGTGGTTTGAGATTAAAACATATTGGTAAGTATATGGGAGAAAGTATACACAAGGGATTGAATAGCATGAAAACAGAGCTAATTTCACCCCTGACTCTATCACTCTGATAGAATTATATTAAGTGTGTATTTGGCACCACATAGCTAAGGATCAATGATATGAGATGAAAAAATATCTGCTACTAAATATTTGCATTATTTAACAGAATTCAATTGTGTAACAATACCTTTGAAGCTGAGCACATAGTACTTTTGTGAGTGGCACAATTTCAGTATTGCATCCTCAGCAATAAAGCTGAGGTGATTGTTAAAAAATCAAATATTTCATCAAATTTTTTGTTAACATAGTACACTGAAAGCAAATCAAACTCTCAACTGATTCCTTTGGAATCAGCTACTGTGTTACATTGGGAAAAAAAAATCTCTTAAATGGCATTGTCCACCATTTGCTACAAATTTTCTCGCTGTCTCCACCTTTTCCAATATTCTGTCTACATGTAAGTATTTGTCAATATTTGTCAACATTTGTCAATTTATTACTTATTATATTAATAATGAGAATGTTATACTATAGCTGGAATAACTGTTGTCAGTTATTTGCTTTATCTTTAGCAGTAGAGCGTATTTCTTCTCCATAATCACACTATTTCACACTATGATGAGAAACACCGTCTCTTTCTGAGGAAAAAAAGTGAACTAGCCCAGAAACAACCTATATGCTGTGCTGTTTTCACTTTTTTCATTGAAGTTTATAAATCTTCGGAAGGATGGCATGGTACACACTTGTCTGTAACACTACATGTTTATTGCTGACTGAGTCTAGGTAGGGTCTTGCTGCAGATTCATAGACCTCATGCTGTGGCCTGGTATTGAGAAGTAGTATGAATGAGAAAGAGCCTAATACTAAAATGGATGATCACATATATAATTCTGAATATGCTTGAGATATTTGTTAAGTAGACAGCAGACAGCCCTTAGAGTAGTGAATACAACAGTGACATATACCCAGCAAAAAAACTCCTTTCCAGAATTGTCCTCTTAAGCTGCAGAAGAAGCTTAACTAGAAATGTGTCCGGAATTCAGTGAAGCTGTTGAAATGGAGGCTGTATAAGTTTGGTAAAATCATTTACATTGGATTAGACAGCAGTGTGCAAACTGCAAAATGATTCAAATACTCTTCATCCCTCAGTCTTCAGTTTTCCAGTCTTTCTTTGAAACAAACTAAGGGAGTCATCTCTAAAGATAANAAGAAAAGGTTTTATTACTTAAGTACCACAATTGCTTAGTAGAAAGAATAATGATAGGTGGCAGATAGAAAGTCAGGCAGGGAACTCTTCTCACAACTGCTAAGGGAAGGATGCCAGCCTTGGACTCATTAAGCATATTTATTAATTACAGCACAACTGCATTAAAAGAAAATTAAGACTGTAAAGTAAAGCAAGGAAAAGTTAAGAAGTGCCAGAATTAAAGTGGCATGTGCACTCTTAATTCATCCCTCGTGTGTGTGCCTTAATTACACGATCAGATGCTATCTTTTTTCCCCTGGACCCCAGTTTCATTCAGTGCTTGTGGCTCAGCTGCCAAGTCTCTAGACTCTCTCTGAGATTTATATTTCTTTTAAACATGTTCTGCTTTCACTGTATGTGAAACCATGTGTTCCCCATATATTTGAAAATGTAAGACTCTGGCACAAAGGGTGTTCCTCTCTATCTGTAACCTCTCTTGGCCCAGTTTTAAAGATGGAGTTCCTATACTTTTTTTTTTTCAGTTGTTGACAGTCTGTTCTTAACTTGAGTAAAGATAAGTATTTCTCCTGTGATAAATCTTCCAGAAGCAAATGTGACTTGTTGCTGAAGTGTATATTTATTTTTTTAAAATGGTAAGGATTTCAGCTTAAATTTTTAACATTTGGCAAATTCAGAAGCATCTGCAAACCAATCATGAAACAGCAGTAATAAACTTAACTATTGGCAGCACTTCCAGCTGTATAATAATGACCTACTGCAAAACGGGTAGAATTGAACTTAAACCTTTTTAGGTAAAGCAGTAAGCCTGTGCAACTTCTTATCAACAGACAGCAACTGGAATGTATTGAATGCCGCCTAGGCATGAATGAAGAACAAGTCAAGAGCTTATGGGTAAGAATTAAGGGGCAGGTTAATATGGGTGATGCTGTTGTGGGTGTTTACTACAGCCCCCTTGATCAGGAAGAGGAAGTCGATGAGGCCTTCTACAGACAGCTGGAAGTAGCTTCACAATCCCAGGCCCTGGTTGGTATGGGAGACTTCAACCACCCTGATATTTGCTGGAAAGGCAACAGAGCCAGGAACACACCATTCAGGAGACTCCTGCAGAGCACTGATGATAACTTTTTGACACAGGTAGTGGAGGAGCCTATGAGGAGAGAGGTGCTGTTGGACCTTGTACCAACAAACGAAGAAGGATTGGTTGGGGATGTGAAGGTCGGGGGCAACCTTGGCTGCAGTGACCATGAGATGGTGGAGTTCAGGGTCCTGTGTGGAAAGAACAGGACAGTAAGTAGGATTACAACCCTGAACTTCAGGAGAACTAACTTTGGCCTCTTCAAAGACCTGCTCAGAAGAATTCCATGGATTAGGGCTCTAGAAGGTAGGAGAGTCCAAGAGACCTGGTCAATACTCAAGCATCACTTCGTCCAAGTTCAAGATTCTGAAGAGTAAGAAATCAAGCAAAGGAGGCAGAAGACGTGCATGGATGAGCAAGGAGCTCCCAGAAAAACTCAAAGGGAAGAAGGAAGTTTACAGAACATGGAAAAAGGGAATGGCCACTTGAGAGAAATATAAGGATGTAATCAGAGAATGTAGGGATGCAACAAGGAAGGCTAAGGCCCACTTGGAATTAAGTCTGTCAAGGAATGTCAAGGACAACAAGAAGGGCTTATTCAAGTACATCAGCAGCAAAAGGAGGACTAGGGAAAATGTGGGCCCGCTGCTGAATGAGGTGGGTGCCCTGGTGATAGAGGAAACAGAGAAGCTAGAGCTACTGAATGCCTTCTTTGCTTCTGTCTTTAC
>VXBL01004729.1:699072-736570 GCA_013400195.1 Aramus guarauna | reverse complement strand
AACTGGTATTTTGATCTTATTTGAATACACAAGAACCTGATCTGCTTCTGCCTGCTGAATTCAATACTATACAATACCATCCACGCAAAATTTTGTTACCTTTCTGTTACAAAGCTCCTATTTAACAGCTGAAACACCATTCACATGTGAGGTGGTGATATTTGTGCTTTTGTTAGTGTAGGTTGCAGGAGGTCAGGATTTGATACGCCTTTCAGTCAAGCCTGGATTTTGTTGTATATGCCTGAACTTTCAATGCAATCAATGACATAGGAAAACAGATAATCAAGAGTGGGAGAAACAACAAGAACAAAAAAAACAGTGCTGTGGAAGTTCACAACTTGACATTAGAATTGTGAAAAGCAAGTGAAAGTCAGTAATATAGTCAGGTAAAAGAGGAGGTATTGTCATTTGTTGAAAACCACTTAAAACTGGACTCCACATATGAAGACTTGAATTCTGCTGTCACGCTACAGCTTGATTTTTCTTTTTTTTTTTTTGAGACAGAGACATAAATTTAAAACTTAACAATTAAGTCACTTAAGTGACCCTATTAATATTAGTTTAAATGTGAAGTAGTTAAGAGATGTAAAAAAAACCCAAAACAACCAAAACTAAACACTAAACGCCAAAAAAATCAAACAAAACCCACTACCAAAGTCCTAAATAAGAAAAAAAAAAAAAACAAAAACAAAAAACTACCTTGGGTTTGAGTCAGAAAACCATCTCATATATTCAACAGTAACAACTCTTTGTTATATTTGCGAACTGCAAAACATTTTGCTTAATTTTGCGTAATAGGACCTTTTGGTCTATTGTTTCAAATGGTAGAGAATGGATGTGTCAAACAAAAGAAAATCAAAGCCATCTCATCTTCAGTATTTTGGTATAATTTAGAATTATTCTTTACCTTTCTGCTATGGATGGAAGCAAAAATCATTATTATCCCATTCATAAAGGAAGTTAATTATAGCATAACATAAATTAATTTATACTATGTGATTTAAATGAGTTAGCATTATTTAATATAGAGTAATGTAATATTTCTTTCCAGGCTCAACAGACAATAACTTGCCTAGAACCAATCACTATCACTGTTGTTTTGACCCAATAAAGAGCTAAACTCAGCTTCATCTGTATGAATGATACTCCTACCCTGTTCTGTATTAACTAAGCAATCATATTTAGAGTAACCAGAAATTGCATGCAGACACGTAGTTACTATATAAAACCAAATTCACCTACATGAGTGTGAGGATAAATTGCTGGTTAGGTAAGGAGACTATAGCTCTTACAGTTTAAATCTGCTAGGCACTAACCTTACAACTGTGGGATTCAAGGTTGTAAATTCTGCCAGCAGCTACACTTTTTTTAGAAATTATTTATCAGTTGGCATTTTGTCTGGTATTTTGACAGTTCTATGCTAGCTGTGAGGGATCCTTTCAGTCACAACTACAACGACTACACCACAAATGAGAAAGTCTACATTAGCTTCTTCAGTGGTAGAAGGCTCATTAATATGTGAGAGAAATTGTGACAATAAAATTGTAGAAAATGGTCATTGCAATGATTCATTTCTTACACAGCTGAATAAAGAGTTGCCCTCTAGCATAATATTGTATTATAGCCAAAGGAAGTTAGCCCAAGTACTGCCCCTGCATATTCTATCTTGGCACGAAGCAGCACTCCATCCCCTGGAGAAAACTGAGACAATTATATTACTACTCACATATGAATGTGATCTAGCAAATCTGAAAACCCAGAGATTGCTAAAACAATCACTATGCAGGAGGAGTAGTGCGTAAAGGCCACCAAAATGACTAACCAAAGAAATTTTTGGCCATGAAACTTTGAAAAGCCTTTAGCTACAACCTTTGCTTTTAAAAATTAATTTCATGTTGTAAATCTGTTCAAATTTCAATCAGCCCTTTCATGCATTTCTGGTAATCTGCAGCTTTTATTTAACTCCTGCTAGTAGACAGGCATCACATATAACCGAGGAGCTGCTAGTTTACTCTTCTGCCTAGTCCCCTTCACATGTATGGAGCTTTCAGCCCTGATACCAAACACAGATGTAGCAGGATAGTTTAGAAACTTTGTTTGTTTGCAGCTGCCTTATCAGATTCCTAGCAAATTATAGGGCACATTTTTGCATTTGTACACCATCGAAAACTTCTCACTTACGTCAGTGTTTTGTGTGATTCAGAAAATCAGAAATTCAGAAGCATTTTCAGTTTCACAATTCTGTTTCCAACAGAAGCACATGCAGACACATTTGCCACAGCATACCCTTGTAGAAAAGGCAGCCCTAACCTTCCTGGGCTGCACCAGGCAGAGCATTGCCAGCAGGTCGAGGGAGGTTATTCTTCCCCTTTGCTCAGCACTGGTGAGACACAAGTGGGTGCTGGGTCCAGTTCTGGAGCTCAACAGTGCAAGAGAGACAGGAACATACTGCATTGAGTCCAGTGATGGGTGACAAAGGTGATTAAGGGACTAGAGCATCCAGTATACAAGCATTGAGAGAGCTGGGATTGTCCAGCCTGCAAAAGAAAAGGCTCAAGGGGAATCTTATCAGTGTGTTATAAAACTGACTGAGGGCAGGAAAGGTGACAGAGACACTTTTTTCCAGTGGTGCCTAGTGACAAGACAAGAGGCAATAGGCACAAATTGAAATATAGGAAATTCTGTTTAAAAATAAGAAAAGCATTTTCACTGTAAGGGTGATCATCTCGGAACAGGTTGCCCAGACAGTCTCCATCCCCAGAAATATTCAAAACTACCTGAACACCACCCTGATCAACCTGCTTTAGTTGTCCATGCTTAGAGGAAGAGGAGTTGAACTAGAAGCTCTCCAGAGGCACCTGCTAACCTCTGTGACTCTGTGATTTCAGTTGTGGTCACATCATTTCCAAATGTAACAACAGAATTGCTCTCAGGAAAAAAGAAAAAAAAACAAACCACAAAACAAAAACCAAACAACCAACCAAACAAAAAACTCCACTGTTTTTTAAAGTATGTCTACACTAGCAGTTTGACACACAGTATATACACTTTTAAGGAGGAAAAAGACTACTTGATAAACAATAGGAAACATTTATATATTGGTGGGGAAATACTAAAATCCTTCAAGGTGAAAGCAAGCAGAATTTGACCACGTGGGTTTCACATAGCACCTTGCTAACAGGGACACAAGGTGAACCTAATGTAACAGCTAGAAATAAGGAAACACAGCAACACTCCAACAACCAGCTCTTACAAGGTATGAGCAGTTTCTGGACCTCTAATCAGAAGTTTCTAGACTTTGTGGTAGTATAAATATTTTTTTAATATGCAAGTTAATAAAAAATAGTATACTCTACCTGATAGCCAAATGTGTTATTTTGTGACCCGTGCCTTGGGACTCCCGGATTTTCACATGCTGTGCGAGTAGGTTCTTAAAAATAAAATACAAAAAATAAAAGACAAAACAAATTTCAGTATTTTAATGCAAAACATGAATGTATCACAAAATTAAACTTGTTCTACAACATGAAAAAAGCCAATGAGAGAAACAAAAATAGAAGTGACTTGACTCAGAGAGTATAGGATAATTCAAAATAGCTGAAAACTCCAAAATTGACTTAGCAGGAAAAGGAATAATTAGAATTTCAAGACATTTCAGTAATATGAGTGTAACCCTACCTATACATCGAGGAGAAGAACCACTCCATGTTCCATCTGCTTGGCAAATCCTGGTGCTGGAGCCAACCAAAATAAAAGGAAGATTGCAGCTGAAAGAGACTTCTGACTGATAGATGAAGCTTTTGCCTTCTCTCTTCCCTTGAGCAGGTACTCCAGGGTCACCACAAAACTTTGCTGTGAGAAAAGACATGACAGAAATTGAAAGCGTAGCTTATTAAAGTACAAAAAAATAACACTTAGCTGAACTCACTCAAGCAGTTACTCCAAATGTTATATTTATTTTATAAACACAGGTCTAATACAGAACCATTTAATAGGAATTCAAAGAGACACTGTATAGATAGCTAATCTCTACTCTGCTTCAGTTTGCAGTATTTTTGCTAGCTGTTCAAAATGCCTACATAGTGGGCGTGGTCAGTAGCTTAAAGTCGACACTCAAGGTTACACAACTTTTTTTATTAAGGCCCAAATATCCACAATTCACCTCTGCCCCAATCCACATCAATCTGCAAATCCTCCTATAGAGAGCAATCAGAGTGTACC
The DNA here is from genome assembly GCA_013400195.1 of Aramus guarauna. NCBI lineage: Eukaryota > Metazoa > Chordata > Aves > Gruiformes > Aramidae > Aramus > Aramus guarauna. The sequence continues at coordinate 732,349 of VXBL01004729.1, read as the reverse complement.
AAACTTTCATGTCAATCTCCCATCCTCTCCTGCTTTCTGCCACCTACCCTGTGCTCAACATGTTTCTATGATTAAAGGATTTGTCAGGCAGATTTAGGAATTGTAAATTCTGGCTTCCTCATCCTTCACTGAAAGATAAGATTTGGTTTGTATGGAAGTACAACACTTGAAAGTTAGGACAGTTAACAACAAAAACAACAACAAAAGTAAAGAAATTTCAGCAGGAATCTAAAAGTCAAACACTAATAAGCTGTTATTAGGTGGGATAAATTTGACTGATAAGAACATATTCTGAAATGCATCTTTTTACTTTATACCTATCTCCTACAGATTTCTTATGTCTAAAGCATAGCATAACTAAGTAAATGCACTGCTGGCAAATTTACTGGCCTTCTGCAGTATAAAGTACTGATTACTGTCAGAAGCTGGATTTTGAATAATTGATGCAGTAAATGCAATCAGCTATGGCAAACCCTGTGCCATCAGACTATATTATTCCCTGACAGAGCATGAATTACAATATTGTACAGTCTAATTTCATATCAAACAGAACATGCTGTAATACACACACACACACAAAAAAAAAACACTAACCCACATGTGTGCAATGACATATTTCTAAAAAGGCATGTTGTACAGACAGTGGAAATTAATGGTCTATCTTTCTCTTCAACAAAATTTAAATAACTTCTCTTAATCTAATTTCTCTGTCTTTGTCACCTATGCCTTAAGTTTTCCAAAGGACCTGCTCACATGAAATGCTCCTGCCCTCTGCCTCTTACTGCAGACAATGAATGTATGGGAAATACATGTGCACACACACGTTGTTGAAGAAAAATGGCTTAATCTGTACATACCATAAATATATACAGTTTCATGGCTTTAAGTGGAATGGGACTGTCTGCAGAATTATAGGCCAAATTCTGAAAAGATCTATAAATTATGGATAGTGAAAAGATCTATAAATTATGGATAGTGTCACACAGTGAACCTCATTGTCTGATTGACAGATCATGGTTGTAATTTATGTTTTCATTAGAAAATACTGTGGAAATCTTAATTTGAAAATACATGAAACACCTATAGATCTTTAACACAGAGGCTTGAAATTGTCTCCTGAACAGTTGTTTGTACCAACAAAGTAGCAACCATTAAAATATGAGGGGGTTTGTGACTTTAGTATTTTTTTTTTAAAACTCCACCACTTAGTCAACTTTACAAGATCATTGAATAGCTACTGAATATCTGCCTTCTATTAGGTAACCATGGAAACAGGGCACATGGTAAAAAATGGCAGTGTTCCTCTGATATTGGAACAGGGGACTACAAAACAAATTAAAGTCACAGCAAACTGGATACGCTGTCAGTGCTCCCGCTCCCGATGGAAGTATTCTCCTCAGGACTCTGAGAGCCTTTAACAGAGACAGGGCCATGGAGCTCTGACACTGAGGCTGTGAGGCTAGTTTCATTCTTCAAAGACATTTAATTGATTAACAGCAATTTATATCTGTAGTTGGGAGTTTTCAGGCACAGGCATTTTTTTTTTTTTTTTCTTTTTATTACCAAGCTTATAAAACCAGCAGTCCTCTACTCAAATAACTATATGAATAATTAAGCAAATTCACCTGATCATAGATGACAAATACTTAACCAAAGACATTACTATATTCTATTCTGAATAATTATTCCATGTTATAACTATACCTGACATATCTTCAGCTACATGCTTTATGGACCCAGCTGGGAACTAAATTTCTGATGTTAAGAACTACCTCTAGATTGCTCACTGAGAATGACTTTCACCATCTCCCTCTTATTTCTGCCAGATGGCAGCCAGTTTAAGCTCCTTGACAAGTACTGGCTGCCGATCGATTTCTCTTGCGAGCCAATGGGTAACCATTGCACATCAACAACATTCAGTTAATGTAATCTCTGTATGAAGCAACTTTTAATTTGCAGGCAGCTGCATTCTGTGCTAACTGTACCTTTTAAAAAGTTTAGTGGTGGAGCCCCTTTTTCAGAGCATATAGCAGTATTGAGTATTCCAGCCTCAAAGATAACAAATAGCTTGTGGTATCCAAAAATAAATGTAAGGACACAATATTTCAATGAAGAACAAATGATGAAAAGAATTTTTTGTGGTCTTTGACGTTCATAATATAGTGGTCTCTAGAAGAGTTCCATCCAGAAAACTTAACAACAAATGGTGGGTTGGTTTTTTTTTTCTTCCAGAAACAATGCCTTTCACCATGTTCCGTCTCTGACACATACAGTTTCAACAGCACTAAGCAACTGTTGTTATGAGAATATCATTAGGGAAAAAAGGAAAAGAAAAGACCATCTATGTGATATGCTTTCATAGTAGTAGGATATAGCCAAAACAGAACATTTTTGAAAGGAAGAGACGGAGAATGCAAAAAATAGTAAAAGATTGGAGAACTGCATTTTGCAATATTTAGCAAACTACCTGACAAGCTCAGCTATTTGTCAAGCTTGAATTAAATTTCAGAAACTGTAAAGCCATGAAGATAAAATTATCCTCTTCCAGTTAGACTCCTTGCTCAAGAGCATTATAGAGTTTCAGTGGTATAGCTATTCTACAAATAACTACAGAACCTCTTCTTCAGTGCAATCAATTGAATATCTCTCAGATGCATCACAATCACTTTTTTAAAAGTTTTTTAAATAATGAGTGCAATGACATCAACCTAAAGAAAAAGCCACATTTTTTTATTATAATTAAATTTCTAGCAATATAAAAATCCATCATTGTTATAACTTTCAGGTTAACTTAATTTACTGCATTAAACATACAACTTAATTTAGTGTAAGGGGAAAAAGAGACAATTGTCAAGGAATCACCCTGGGTCCTAGTCAACATTAGCGACAGAAAAAATGTTTAGGATTTAGGAAAAGAAGTTTAGGCTGAGTAATGAGCAAATAAAAGAGACTATAATGAAACATGCCCTATTCTATATGTAGCTGGGTCTGAAAACAAGACAGCACCTTTTAATCTTATTTTGCCTTGGATTATTTAGTAGACATTGCCTGTAATGGGTTTTTTTTTGTGTTTGTGTTTAAGGATTCCTATATACTCACACAGAATTACAGATATTCCTATGTCTTCCACAATACACAAATTGTGTTTACAATTTTGGAAAATATAGCAGGATTGTATTTGAATTTATATATTCCAGGTTGGAAATGAACTGAACCATTGTGAGGGAAAAAAAACAAAAACAAAACAAACACACACACGCAAAAAAACCCAAACCCAAAACAAACCCACTTTAAAGAGTGAAGTTGAATAAAGAAATACAGGACCATAAAGTAAATACATACGCAAGCACTGAGGTACTTCACCACTCCATGTTCCATTCCCAACGCAAGTCAAAACAGCAGGAAAAGAGAGTTCGTATCCTGGAGAGCAGACATAGCTAATGCTAAATCCCCAGTCCAAGTTTGTTCCTTCCAACCTTCCATTAGAGATCTGCGGAGGAGTTGGGCAGGTAACAGCTGCAATAATATTCAAAATAATTAGGCCCAGCTGTTGTAAATATCCCCAGTGTACACAATTACTACAAGAACCATATGTGCTAATTTCACCTTTTTTAGAGGACAATACAATCAGGACATGTTATCTTCCTCCCTGTATTTGTGCCACATTTCCTGAAGTTCAGGTTTCCTCCATTAAGGAGACAGTGGCTGATTGATGAAGTGTCTTAAATAAAACACAATACTGCATCAAACCAAATAGGAAGACTACCTAAAAATCAGTATGGAGACTATGAAGTATACAACATTTAAGATATGTCTGCTAGTACACTACAAGATGATTTTGTTTGTCTGTTTAGACAACATAGAACCCAATTATCTTTAGTTACTGTGGTAATAGTCAAATACTTTCTTCCTGTTAACCAGCTTAAGCATTTGATAGATATTAATGCCAAGGAATGAAATTCTAGGGTGATTGCTCCAAAATATGGCTTGAAAGCTTGCATCTAAGTACTACAGTTTGGTCAGCATTTGCTTTATGAATAGCTTCTCTCCAAAAAGCATCTAGCTTCTAGCTGGAGGGAGAAAATGTAAGGATTTTCAACCTCATGAAATTGTCAGTGTTGCTACCGCTAAGAAGTCCAACAAGAAGTATTTCACTATAATTTCTCATTTCCAAGCCTCCCAGGGCAAAGTGAAAATATCTTCTACTCAATTATACGAAAGAGGACTGAAAGATACCACAGGAGGACAGTAGAAATAAACAGACCTAACTGTAGTGATGAAGATAAAAGTGATATTCACTGGATAATGGGGTAGTAACAGACAATTGCTAATTAAGAGCTGAAGGGAAAGGGGTATAAAGAAGTTAAATGAAAAAAAAAGTGAATTAAAAAGAGAAAGGGGGAAAATTAGGCCAAAGTTACTGGAATGAACGAGGAAGAAAAGTAAAAAAGAGAAAAGTTGAGAGAAACTTTGCTAGCAAAGGAGAAAGTAAGCAAATGAAACCAGTATGATTTAATTTAGACAGCTGGGGCAAATGAGAAGAGGTGGTGACTAAAAATAAAGCAGAGAACACACAGGTCACAAGAACAGAAGAAATGAAAAGTTGCACTCATAACCTTTAAACTTATGTTTAGACAGCTGTCATCTTACGGGCCCAGAAGAAGTCAGAGGCACTAGATAAGGAGTACTGCATATTTTAATGTGATCTGCAGAAGGTTCACCATGTCCCATTTCTCCATTCTTATTACACACTTCAGTGAGAGAATCTCAACTAGTTACATCACAAAGATGCTCTGCAGCATAATTCATGGCTGTTTGAGAATGCTGGATGAAAGTAGTACTATTATCAAATAATTCTTCTCCGACCAGTAACCCAAATCTAAATGTTAGGCCTCTATTTTTTACACTTTCTGTTTCTCTTGCTCTGGTTAATATTTAAAAAAAAAAAACAAAAACAAAACCAACCACCAACCAATTAATCCAAAAAAAGACATGACAGCTTTTGCTGCATTTTCATGATGGTCTAATAAAAATAAGTCAAAATAAATACTCCAAGCACCAGAAGTCTGTCGGCATTCTCCAAGAACATCAAGAGTAGTCCCTTAAACAGAATCTGTATGTTTTAACTTATGAACTGAATAATAAAGGAAGAAGTACTAGCCAGTAATTAGGAAAGGAGACAGAAGAAGTGGCATGAAAATAGGTGTAATATAAGAATTTTGGGGTGAAGAAATCAACAGCTCCCAGCAACAAGGCAGAATGCCTCTCTAAATATTTTGGTCAGAGATATAACCACAAACATGTACACCAACGTTTCTCAATTTAATAGCTGAAAGTACATTAAAAATGCAAGTCTGCAGAAAAGACAATTTTTTGCATAGTGGAATATTTAGTTGGAGATTAACATGCATCCTCTTCCAATTAGACAAAGCCAGAGAATTATTTGTATCTTGTATTTCAATGGCACTGTGACAATTACGCATCCATTTTCTGCCCAGTTCATTTTCCAATTATTTTAACTAAATGGTACCAGAGGACCCTGGCACTTCTTCCTGACAGTAAGAACTAATTGTGATACATTCCACACTACTGCATATTAGATAGAATGACAGCATCATGGAATGGTTTGGGTTGGAGGGACCTTAAAGATCATCTAGTTCCAACCCTCCTGCCATGGTCAGGGACACCCTCCACTAGACTAGGTTGCCCAAAGCCTCATCCCACCTATCCTTGACCACTTCCAGAAATGAGGCATCCACAACTTCTCTCTAGGCAACCTGTTCCAATGCCTCACCACCCTCACAGAGAATTTTTTTTCCTAATACCTAATCTAAATCTACCCTCTTTCAGTTTAAAACCATTAACCCTTGTCCTATCACTACATGCACCTTGTAAAACGTCCCTGTACAGTTTTCTTGTAGGCCCACTTCAGGTACTGGAAGGCTGCTATAAGCCCTCCCCAGAGCCTTGTCTTCTCCAGGCTGAACAACCCCAACTCTCTCAGCCTGTTGTCTTATGGGAGGTGCTTCATCCCTCTCATCATCTTTGTGGCCCTCCTCTGGAATCACTCCAACAGCTCCATGTCTTTCTTGTACTGGGGACCCCAGAGCTGGATGCAGTAGTCCAGGTGGGGTCTCATGAGAGTGGAGTAGACAGGGAGAATCACCTCCCTTGACCTGCTGGTCACGCTGGTTTTGATGCAGCCCAGGATACGGTTGGTTTTCTAGGCTGAAAGTGCACATTGCCGGTTCGTGTTGAGCTTCTTGTCCACCAACACCCCCAAGTCCTTCTCCTCAAGGCTGCTCTCAATCCATTCTCTGCCCAGCCTGTAGTTGTGCTTGGTATTGCCCTGACCCATGTGCAGGACCTTGCACTTGGCCTTGTTGAATCTCATGAGGTTCCACAGGCCCGCCTATCGAGTCTGCCAAGGTCTCTCTGGATGGCACCTTTCCTTGTTTGCTTCTCTGTTACTTGGAGAAGGAAATTATCATCAATGCATTCCAGGAACCTCCTGTATTGCTTATGCCCTTCTGTGTTGTCCTTCCAAAAGATATCAGGGTGGTTGAACTCCCCCACGAGGATCAGGGCTTGTGAATGTGAGGTTGTTCCAGTCTCTCTATAGAGGGCCTCATATTGGGAGTCTTGGTCAACAGAAAGTTGAACATGAGTCAACAGCGTGCCCAGGCTGTCATTAAAGCCAATTATATCCTGGGGTGCATCAAGTATGGCATTGCTAGCCGGTCTAGGGAAGTGATTGCCCACTCTACACTGCACTGGTGTGGCCTCACCTCGAGTACTCTGTGTAGTTTTGGGCACCACAGTACAAAAAGGACATAAAACTGCTGGAGAGTGTCCAAAGGAGGGCAACAAAGGTGGTGAAGGGTCTAGAGGGGAAGATGTGTAAGGAGAGGCTGAAGTACCTTGGTTTGTTCAGCATAGAGAAGACGAGACTGAGTGGAGACCTCATCACGGCCTACAGCTTCCTCACAAGGGGGAGGGAAGGGGAAGGTGCTGATCTCCTCCCTCTGGTGACCAGTGATAGAACCCGAGGGAACAGAATGAAGCTGCGATGGGGGAGGTTTAGGTTAGATGTCAGGAAAAGGTTCTTCACTGAGAGGGTGTTTGGGCACTGGAACAGGCTCCCCAGGGAAGTGGTCACAGCATTGAGCTTGACTGAGTTCAAGAAGTGTCTGGACAATGCTCTCAGTCATATGCTCTGATTCGGCTGGTCCTGTGTGGAGCTAGGAGTTGGACTCGATGATCCTTATGGGTCCCTTCCAACTCAGGACTTTCTATGATTCTGTGATCCTATGATCTGCCTGCTTGGGTTGCCTGTAGCAGACTCCCACTATAATGTCCCCTGTCCCTGCCCACTCTTTAATCCTGACCCGTAAGTTTTTGGTGGGCTCCTCATCCATCCCCAGGCAGAGCTTCATACACTCTAGCTAGTCATTGACACAGAGGATGATACCCCCTTCTCATCTCTTTTGCCTGTCCTTCCTAAAGAGCCTGTATCCTTTCATTGCAACACTCCAGTCATAGGAGCCATCCCACCACATCTCCGTGATGCCAATGAGATTATATATTACTTTTAATTACACAGTCAAAGAAATGGGGGTTATTAACTTACCTAGTGCACTCACACAAACCTGTACAGAGTAGATGGAAATTCTGAGAACACAAGATATTCTGCATATAATTATTATTTAGTATTTATACAAGCCATAAATACATATGACCTAAAACCAGAAAGATTCAAAAACTCAAAGCCAAACTTGACAGTCTAACTGTTTCACTGTATGGTCCTGTTTGAATCAAATGAGAGTTAGATGTCCTCCTCCCAGTTAAGAATTTGAGGCTGTGACACTATATCATAAATACTTGTTCTGTCTTAGGATCTTCTAGCTGTTTGCTTACAGCCTTTCTTGGAGACGGACAGATTCTTGGTCAATAAGACCAGTATGGCTGTTCTTCCACTCTGTAAATCAGCTAAGGCTGGCTAAGAGCACATTACAAATAGAAAAAAAAGTTAATTGTTAAGAGGATCTTGAAGTATGACAACCTTTAAGAATGTGTCAAGAAAAGAACTTTAAAAATTTACATTATCAAAGGTGAAATAGAATTAAACTGGAGTTGGTAAGATATTGGGAGAATTGTACTCAGCAAGGAAAGTAATCGTAAATGGGGTGGAGATTTGAAATTTATTTGATCCATTTTGATGAATGAATTCAGAGGAGGAAAATGAGAACTGCTGAGCATGTATGTAACCATACTTCCTGAAAACAAAACAGAAGGAAGATGGATGAGAATAAAGTAAGTACAAACATAGCCAACTGAGTTGGCTAAAAATAGAGATCAGGCATACTTAGTGTGAACTCAGAAATAAAACACCAAAACAGTAATGCTGCTTCTCTACAGCTGTGGTATCAGGAAGAGTGAGAAAAATGACTCCAGAGAGAAGACATTTAACAAGGGAGTTTCTCAGAGAAAATTGATTTGATGGCACAGATAAGGTAGCCTTTCAGTAACATTCATATTTTTAGCTGTTTAAATTTCAACAGGGAGCATTAAAAAATTCCAATAAAACAGAAAAATAATAAATGTAATTAATAAAAGAGAGAAAAGGAAGATCTTGAGATTAATCCTTTCAGTTTTCACAGTAGAAAAAAATGACATGAAACAGAAAATATTTATTAGGAAATTTGCTAGAAGGATTTAGTCTTTCTGCTGAGTATGTTGATAGAGTACGGTGATGCTCAAAGGTTCATGTCTAATGAAGGAGGAATCAAAGAAAAATCTTAGTGTTATAGATAGGGTAACATGGAACAATTTACCTTTGACAAAGTTCAGTTGTATTTATGCAGACCTTTCCCAAAGAGGCCTATCATGTGCTTGAGTGGTCTTTTTGTAAAGACAGGGACATATATAATGTCATTTTTAGTATGACATGCTCACCTTAAAAAAATGAACGAACGAACAAACAAACAAATCTAAACCATGATTTCATACTGGATAATTCAGTTTAGTGGTGAAGTAAAAAAATGTTCTGTCAAGCTACAACATATTGTGCTGGTATGAAAAATAAAAAGGAAAAGAAGCAAAGGATGAAGTCACCGTTCCTGCAGCCAAAAAATCAATTCAGTGTATTCATACTAGCAGTAAGTTTTGATTTCTGTGGAAATATTTGTCTGACTCATTACAATCCAATAAAAATGTAAATGTCATAGAAGAAATAGTTGACAATCAAAATAATGTTGTACCTTTGCATGTTGGGATTACTCCACTCCACGTGCCATTGCTAGTACATGTGCGAATTATGGAGCTATTTGATTCCATTGTATAACCGGGTTGGCACATGTAAGTAACATTTTGTCCAACAACATAATCATCACCATATCTCATGCCATTCGCTGGGACTCCTGGATCTCCACAACTGATAACTGTAAATAAATATTTGAGGAACAGTTTTTAAAACCTGAATGTAATTCATTTATATGCGAGGGGGAAAACAGGGTAAAACTAGGATTTTATTGGGGAAAAAAAGGAGAAGGAAAATTATCATAAATCTTATCTCCATCAAGAGAAGATAAACATATATGTCATCTGAATTAGTTGCCAAACACAACATGTGGACCTGTATAACAGTTACATTTGGAGAACATAAATACATCTGTTCCATAGTAGAAGTAATGGACTGTACAGTTTTGATCAGTAAAATCTCAAGATTAGAAAATGAAAAGAAGTGCAAGAAATAATTCATATGTCACTACCACCCTTTGATGTCCTCAATTTTTCCTATCAGTTCAGAGTTTCATTATTAAAGAAGCAGGTTTCTGTTGTTTCGTTTACTTTTCCACAGGTATATCCTGAAAGAAAACATAGCCTGGAAAATTTAAGATATATGTCTGCAAAACATTCCCACTTTGTAAATGCTTGCTTGGTTATTATGTGCAAAAACAGATGACAATGTTCAGGCCAAACAAGGGCCATGGCTTATCACAAAATTAGGCATATAGCACTTTAATGAGTGGGAATGGTTGCAAAACCTCTTTGAATTTTAGTGTCAGGAGATAATTTAATATCCTAATGAGATTAAATATCCATAAGGAGCTAAATAAGAATTATATCATTATAATCTAAATAATGTTGAAATATGTAAGTTTCTCTCAGACCTGGTCAACTGGATCTTTCAATTTCTGGAACAGTTTTCAGAGTAAGAAATCCTGAGAACCCTAGTGGCAATGATAAAAAGCTATTGTTTTCAGGAAAAAAATAAACGCCAGGAAAAAATCTAGTTCATACAAAATACAGCATGTGTTTTACAGTTTATCTTATCGTAAACTTGACGGTCCCCCTACAACATCGTTATTACTTCTGGACAATTGTAGGAGGCAGTTTCCTGGGCAGAAAGCACATCCTGGCCACTTCTAACTCATTGCCAAAGCATGGCCGATGTGAATGGCACCCTCTCTGTAACCTGGTTTCCAAAATGAGAAAACCTCTGACTACATGTTTGTGCTGTATTCTGGCCAGGTCCCTTGATCTATGACTGGGGAACTGAGAATCTAAGGTATATAGTACGCCTGCTGAGGTATATAGTACGCGTGCTGTACAGTTTATTAGTTGAGTGAGCAGACGCTAATTAAGCTGCATGTATCAAATCTTTAAAAAAAGAAAAAAAAAAAAAAAAGGCCCACAAAATCACTGCCTATGGATACAGAAGAGACTGTAAAACATATCACAGGGTTATCTGGGTTAGTTTAAAGGTAGCTAGTGCAGTGATAAAGAAAACTGGAGATCAGCCTATTTTTCTTTGTCATTCCCTCCCCTCAAAAAAAAAAACCCAAAACAAACAAAACAAAACAACAACAAAACAAACAAACAAACAAACAAACAAAAAACCCAGAGCTGTGAAAGACAGTAATGTTTCTCTTAGTTAAACAAGTATATTCAAATACTCTACATGTTCTCTTTCTTTATTTGACATATTCCATTTACTATACTTAATGTTGCAAATTCAACTAAAGTAATCCTTGATATTTTTCCAGTTATACTATTGTTTTGACTGGATTACAAAATAATTCTCAGGCCTTTGTTCTTGTTTCCCTAAACCTTGTTTCACCTCTTTAGATTTTCCTGTATGAAGAATATTTCAAATCATTGCCTTATGAATTTAAGAACATGCAAACACCATACAACACATATGATCAAACAGCTTCACAAACTATCCATTTATTTTATACTGTTTAAAACTATTTTCATTGTTTATTTAAATCCAACTAAAACTGTGTTCTCATCTTTTTTGTTCACTTAACTTACAATCTCCATCTTTCTTTTAGTCATTAATACAAAGCTTTTGCTTCTTCCACTGTTAATGTAATGATTTTACCCTTTCCTGCTACTGACAATTTAACATTGATCTTCTATACAGCAAGAGCCACCATGGCATTAGCTGATCTCTAGATTGCTCTACCTTCTCAAAATTCCTATCTTCCTATTATTAACTTTTTCAAGCCGTATTTTAAAGAAAAGAAAAACAAAACAAAACAAAACAAAACAAAAAAACCCAGCCCCCAAACCTGATTTTCATTCATGTATTTTTGCCCTTCTGTACTTACTAGTCTTTATCTTACTATAGGAAAAAGAGTTCCATGAAAGAAAAGACCTGGGGGGAAAAAAGAGTCATTCTTCATATTACTGTGTTGTAACAGTAGAACTGTTCATAGAGGTGAGTTAGCAGTGCTAAGGAAAAGATCCTTTTGCTCTTTTGTCTTATACTGCAGCATTTGACTTTCAAAGAAAGCAAAGGTAGATATGAGGTGACCTAGATTTTACTAAGATACTGTGTTTTGTCATAAACATAAGAATAAAACTTTAACTACAAGAAACATGCAGTAATTTCTGCACAGGCTCAGTGGCATCTTCTGAAATCCACAGATTGGGACAGTCAGAGAATCACAGAATGGTGAGGTTGGAAGATAGCTCTGGTTATCTTGTCCAACTCCCCAGCTCAAGTAGTCCATCCAGTGACCCAAGGTTGGACCACTGCCACTTAAGTCACTGTGGTAGGCAAAACCTGTCTTAAACTGTTGTATTGATCCTGACCAGAAGACCATTGTACATCAAGGAGTCAGTGACCCACAATAGAGCTAACTTGAGGAGCTCCAGGACCGTGCTGCACTGTGCTGCACATCCAGCATGGCCTGTGCTACGTGGCACAGACCCCTTGGCCACGGCACAGCCTCAGCCAGCTCATTGCAACAGAGGAGCTGCAGCGATTGCAAGAGCTGCATGTCCTTGCTTTTTTTTTTTTTTTTTTTTCCTTGCAGGGCAGCAAAAAGTTCCCATGAGAAAATTTTTNAGGACCGTGCTGCACTGTGCTGCACATCCAGCATGGCCTGTGCTACGTGGCACAGACCCCTTGGCCACGGCACAGCCTCAGCCAGCTCATTGCAACAGAGGAGCTGCAGCGATTGCAAGAGCTGCATGTCCTTTCTTTTTTTTTTTTTTTTTTTTTTCCTAGCAGTGCAGCAAAAAGTTCTCATGAGAACATTGTTTCTGTTTGACTGTAGAAATGATAAAGTTATTTCATTGTAAGAAAATCCTGTAATAGCTTGAACAACTGAAAGGGGAGAATCTTGGGTCTGCATGGCATGCTAAACAGCATGCTGCATGTGGGTCAGAGTCTTGTTTGATACTACACTGCCCAGGCTTCCCAGCACCTAAAGAGGCATAAGATTATGTATGTTACTTTTTTATTTTTATTTTATTTTTTTTTACAGTGCTAGCTCTAAAAAATAGCATTTTCAGTGATATGCAAGAAGCAGCCCATTACTTGGTATTAAGTGTGAGCTGGCTGGAAATTTTGGTAACATCTGGACTAAATAAAAATGTCATATCCTGAATCTTCCTATTAATAGAGACATGAGACAGAACAACTAATTATGATGCTGATACATGTTATGTGTCCACTTAGAGTGGTGTTGGAGTCCCAGAAAGGATGTGAAGATCCTGTCTGGAGAAAAGATCCTGGAACTGGGGAAGATCCTAGAAAAGGCAATGTGTGGAGACAAATGTCAGGGGATGATGCTGACTTATAACACCTGAGTTTCATATGATCAATAGCACTGCATAAACCAAAGGGACTTTGAACTTGTCCTTCCCAGGACAGCAGAGAACTCTCCAAATGTAACCCTGAGGGGTAGGAAGGAAGTGTGAGACAGGCAGGTAAAAGCTCTAAACTGCATGGTTCTTAAATGGACACCAACATCCAGATCCCCTGTGGGTTGCTGTTTACTTTGTGTCACGGGTGACACAAAGTTGGAACAGGTGTTTGCCTAAGCTGTTCTGGTAACCTGCAATGGTTCCATGAGGTTCCATGATTGAACAGGCAATAAGCAAATTTTGGGAAATCTTGCCATAGTAAAAAATTGAGAGTATGTGTACTAGGATAGAAATAATTTTCTTTATAGCAGCTAGTATGGTGGTGTGGATTTGTGACGAAAACAGCGTTGATAACATAGGGATGTTTCAGTTATTGCTGAGCAGTACTTGCACAGCATCAAGGCCTTCTCTGTTTCTTACACTACTCTGCCAGCGAGTAGGCTGGGGCTGCTCAAGAAGTTGGGAGGGGACAGAGTTGGGATAGCTGATCCCACCTGATTAAAGGTGTATTCCATACCATATGATGTCATAGTCAATAATAAAAGCTGCAGAAGGGAGGGACATTTGGAGTGATGATGTTTGTCTTCCCAAGAAACCATCACACGTGATGGAGCCCTGCTTTCCTGGAAATGGCTGAACACCTGCCTGCCCATGGTGAATGAAACCCTTGCTTTGCCTGTGCGCACAGCTTTTGCTTCACCTATTAGATTGTCTTTAACTCAACCCACAAGTTTTTGCACTTCTACTCTTCCAATTGTCTCCCCCATCTCACTGGTGGGGAGCGAGTGGGCGAGTGGCTGTGTGGTGCTTAGCTGCCTATCAGGGTTAAACCACAACAGAATGCTAGGGACAATTAGGAAAAAAATTAAATAAAACCTGCCCTGTCAACAAAGTCTGTTGACACTGCCAATTCTACTGCTTTGGATACACTTAAATCATTATGAGAATTTTTTTTCCTTACAATAGATAATCTTCAGGCTTATTTTATAGACCTGGAGATAAAACTGGCAGGAGAAAGAGAGAGGATTGTTAACTCATGATCTGTTAACTAGCTATTTAGCTGATATTGTCAGCTAAATATTGATATTTAGTGATATTATTGATAATACTGATATTATTGATATTAACTCCTGTAAATTATCTGTTAATGATTTGAAATTGATATATTTTTGTAAGAGCAAACACAGCAAGTTAAGTATGATGAAGTTTAATATATATTTTTATTTTATATTTAGGTGTGCTAGGGAACTATAGAATTAAAGGTCTGTAGAAAGGGACATAGATTGGACACAGTGCTGAACAATCTGCTCTAGCTGATCCTTCTATGAGCAGAGGGGTTGGAATAGACAATCTCCAGAGGTGACTGCCGACGTCAGCCATTCTGTGATGCTGTAAAATGCCTCTTCATTTCTGGGTACTTTATAGCTGCTGCTAGTACCTGTATCGGCTTAGATACAAGTTTTAGCATATAGTAGTTCTTCCTCCCCCTTTTAGGAATTAGGTAATAGTCAGCAATGATCAAAAAGGCAGAAATGAGTCTTAGAGTTAGTACCTTTTTTGGTAAGATTTTAATTCAAGCGTTCTTTTCATATTCTGACTACTCCAGGGAATACACATCAAAATAAACCCTCTAAATAACATTATGACTGGAATAAACATACAAGGGAATGTACTTTTTAGATGTGTAATCATAACAAAGAGAGAACCATGTATTAGGAATGTCAGTAAATGTATTTTATAACAAAGTTAAAATACTTATATATTAATTAAATCAAGAATATTGTTTTATATTACATATACTCCTCATAATGCCTCTCTTTGTTTTATTAGGCTATGTTCTGTGTTAAGACATTTTTCTAGGTTTTAACCAAAAATCCCAAGTTTCTACCTGAGTAGTGTTTTTTGAGAAGACTGTTCTAGCACATACTTCATCTAAATGTCATTCTAAAATACAGGAAAAAAAACTGGATGCAGTTACCATCACAAAACACCTTTATCCTTGGTACAATTAATCTGGTTCTCATTATAACTTGGAAAATAACAAATAAACAAAACCATTGGGCTCTCAGGTTTGCTGACTGCAAAAGCAGCTGTTCACATGCCTACCATTAAAGATGGATTTAAAAACAACACAAGAAATTTTCTTTACCATCTTACTTTTGGCCTCTATTTGGGTTGCTATAAGTCTGTGAAGTAGCCAATTCTGCGAAAACTTGGGTACTAGTTGAAAATTTAAGCAACAGCTTGCTATACCTCTGATGAGGATATGTTTCCTCAAAATCATAGGCAGTTTTATCTGTCACATAAATGTAAAATTTGCATAATCGTTACTAAAAATGAACTAGGACATCTAGCAATAAATACTAGGACTAGTAATAAAGCAGGAACAGATGGGCTTGAAAATAAACTGTTGCAAAATTCTTATTATGAATACAAGAGAAGCTGAAATGTCTTCTTTTAGCTGAGTAACAAAAGAAAGTATAAGGCTAATGAAGAGACTGGATAGAAGATGTTATCTGAGAGCAGGAAAAGAGTTTTGACCTCAGAGTCACTACAAGAAGAATTCTCAAGTATTCATTTCAAGGATTTTATTTTCAGCCCTCTGAAAGATTATACTGCTAAGTTTTCATGATGAATAAAAGCAATTAAATGAATAATGTCTGAATATGATATATGAAATATAAACATGATTAAAAATATATACTAGAAAAGAATTAAAGTAGGTAGAATTAAAGTAACAGCGGTCTATATATTTTACTATACTCTGTCTGTCTTTAAAAAAACCCATATTCTTCATCTTCTCATATCACCATATATTTAAAAGTATTTCATGTACAAAATTAGGTATGAAGTAGTGCAAGAAAAAGCTGAAAACATCATTTATTTGCATCCAACATCTATATTTTACTTGAATGGCTTTCAGACAAAACACAAAGACTATTCATTAGAGATGTGTCTTACTTGTGCAGTTTGGCAAGGATCCAGACCATGTTCCATTGGCAGTGCATTGTCTGACAGATGATCCAGAAAGTATGTATCCTTCCATACATGAATAAATTACTGAATTAGAGAATGTAGTTCCATCAATACGAAATACTTTTCCATTAGCAGTTGTTCCTGGATTACCACACTGCACAGCTATAAAGCAAAACATCAAATGTTTTTTAAACGTGGGAAAGAGAATTTTTGAAATAGTAATGTCTAAGGGCAATCCTGCTGCCAGCAGTGTTATGTGGTAGAAATCTGTACCAAAGTATGTTTCCTACTGAACCTAAAGCACAGGAGAGGGTCAAACTATTATTTCATAGGCTGGTGTAACTGTTTCCCAGTTATTCAATGCTCAACTTTGGAATTTGAATATGTCTTTCTTATGTGATTACATATATACATCTAATCTATATGGCTTAAACTAGAACAATATACCTGTGTGTAGATTACACACACCTATATATCTGTGAACCAGATTCATTATTTCAAGATATTTTTATGGGGAAATATAACACCAAAGTATATTAAAATGTAAAAGGGGTAATTCACTTCTGTAATATATAAAATCAAAGAACAGCAGAAAGTTCAGTTCAGCTAAGCATATCCCTTCAGATACCAACATACAAACAGATGTCTTTATGTTTGTGTCAGGATGCCAATCATTCAGCAGAAAGGATATTACAAAACCAGCTTGTAAGTTTTAAAAATTAGATGACTACTTCATCCAGATAATGCAGTCAACAGTGATAAAATGGATAATAAGAGTACAGGTTCTCAAACTATTTTCTACTTTTCAGGAAGCTTTTCTTTGAAGAAGATTTTGTTGGGAATTGTTTCCTATTTTTGAATCAAGATAATTAAGGTAATAAATGAATCTCCATAAATAACCTGTTAGAGCTTTCTTTTATGATAATATATCTAGCTGGAAATTTCTAGAATGATTTTTCCAAATAAATATGCTTCAGCAATTCATTTTCTATTAAAAAAAAATTAATAATGTCAACATTATTAATAACTATTTTTTTTTAAGCCGATCATTTATGGCATAGAAATATCTAATGTAATCCTGACATTGACATTTTCCTAAACCTCAGCTCTTTTCTCTGAAATTCAGATGTAAAGATCAGGTGATGGTGAGCTTTTTAAGGGAAAATCTTTCAGCAAACTTGAGTTCTAGAGGCCTTATCTATTTCTCTTTCAGTTTATTTTTTTTGTACTGGATAACACATACAGTTGATGCTGACACAGGCTGAGAAGAAATAAACAGTCCAGTGTATTTTTTTTTTTTCCTAAAACTTTAAAAACATGCCATTTCATGGGTGCCGGGAACTGATTTCAAATCTGCCACCTGATGCCAAGCCATTGCTATGGTGTAACAACTTATTAAAAAAAAAAAGTTCAGTCCAAAATCAGCTGTATACTGTTCACAATTTAAAACTGGCAATGTAAAATTGGTTTTCTGATTAGTGTTTTTAACAAGGCAGTTAAAAAAAAAAAAAAAAAGAATGGATCCTCTGTGCTTTACCTTTGCACTCAGGTTGTCTTCCTGTCCAACTTCCATTTGCCATACATGTTCTTTCTTCTGAGCCATGGAGTATATATCCAATATCACAGCTGAAACGTACCGTGCTTTTAATTTTAAAATTGTTTTCTTCTCTAGACCCATGACCTGGGATACCTGGATCACCACAAGAACCAGCTGTATCACCTAAAATTTAGAGTGATTACAGTAAGTACGAAATATTATGATACTGCATTTAAAATATATATTTCTATGTATTTATACATAAATTTATATTTATACTTTTAGAAATAAATATATATATTAGTGGATGTGAATCCTTGTAATTACAAAATTACTTGATTCTAAAATAATTTATTTTGTAATTATTTTATAGAAATACAGAGCAAAAATTATAATTATCTCAAGATTCTCCTTAGATCATGCTAAACTTCTTGCAACAGAATCACCAAACAAGAACAGAGAAACAAAAAGAAAACCACAAAACCTTGACCATCTTTCATTTAAAATAAGGAATTCTGAGGAAAACCAAGGTCCTGATCATAAAGATCATAATTTTCTTGTTTGCCTATAACAAGTGTTTATAAAATACCTCCTAGTTTTATGATATCATTTGAGTTGTAACAGTTTTACCATTGAATGGAAGCTCTAGTAAACAATTTTATGTACATCTGACACGAAGCATTTCCCCTATTTAGAGAAATGTTGAAAGCTAACTTCAAGACTGGTAGCTAAAATCTCCCTCAGCTAGAAATGTTTAAGCAAATTCTAAGATAGAGGGTTAATCTTTTGTACTATCTGTTATATACCAACGTTAAAATAATCAACATAGTCATAACAATAATGACAATATCAAAGGTTATACATCTAAAACTTCATTTACATTGAAAACTTTTAGGAAGCTCCTGGTAACTCTGCATTTGCACACCAGGTTGGTTGTTTAAATCTTTTAATATCTACTTTTATATAAATACTTTTAATATAATATAATATGTACTGTCTTTTAATATATATTTAAGATCTGTTGGTTTATCTTCTTAAAGGTCTTTAAGCTAGTTTTCTATGTAATAGGAGATTAAGGTAAATTGTATTACTGAGTTTCAACATAAAAGAGTTGAATTCTAGAATTTTTGGAGCTGCACTCTTCAGGTTTTCACCCATGGATATTCAGCTTATGGTTTTCTGTGACAACTTTGAAATAAACTGAACAGTCTTCTATACAAAAAATAATTCAAACATTACATTTTTGAAAGCATATCTGCATCAGTTTGTACTTAGGTACACTAATGCAAATAATGAAGAACTATTTTAAGAATCAGCAAGAAGGCTTTAATTCATCTACTAAAGAATGTCCTATTATGTCTTCACATTAGAGACAATTCTATTAAAACATTTGTACAAATGATGTAAAAAATGTTTTCTGTAGAATAGACACACCTTTCTGGTATTTACTGAAGCTTAAGTAATAGTAATAAGAAATTCTTACATAGATGTCGTAAACAAAGTTGTCTGCCAAAACACCAAAAGTGACAAACTCTTTATCTAAGGGCTCTCTGGGAAGTTAAGACCCTGGAGTTGTAGGTGCAGAGAAAAACAGACCTTCCGTTGCCTTGGTTGGCACTGTATGTGTGTAAATATACTGTGCACATGTGTATACTGTTGGAGTGACTGGTTGGACACATCTCTTTACTAAGAAAAGCATGTACAGAACTGAATAGTGAAAGGAAGAAGAGCAGCACTAGCTTCCTTTGCTTTGAGAATTATGGTGTACAAGCAAATATTTGCTTTAGTCCAATACGTCCAAGAAGCTGACCGTATTTTTGTCACTTGTGAAGGCAGTTCATGTGCCACCCTGCAGCTTTGTAGGTTGTGCTTATTACTTTTTATTTCCTTTCCCATAGGCCATGCTTCCTTCCCCACAAATTTATTGGAAAAGCAGTATAACTAAGCACCTCACAGGACCTGACCTGCACAACTCCTGTAGGCTTGTGGGAAAAGAGAATGCAGCTACAGACCCGCAGTCTGAAGACACATCTGGAGAGTCACAGAAAAGGACAGCACTTTGCTTGGAACACAAAACAGAACAAACCTGACAGTCCATACCACCTCTCCAAACTCTTGCTGAAACAGCTAATTTTGAACCACTGTCACTAATTTAGGAGCCAATTTTATCATTAATTAAGCTAACCAAGCTTAAACGGACACCTTCCATTTGAGAATAATCAAACAAACAAATGCAGTCATGCCTATTACATTGTGAACTTTTATAGTATGTATGTGCAAAAAGTACATGGTCTATGCATTTTAATGCTTTCAGAAATAGTAAACTAACTCAAGTAAATATAAGAGCTGGATGACTGGTTCAAAATCACAGGCTCTTCCAGGTTTACTCATTTCATTATGTGACACAGATTAGTAAAGGAGCCTGCCAGTCCTGTTTTAAAAAAAAATAAAAATGTAAATAGTTTCAAATTATAGTAAGTTAAATAGTTTTATAGGCTTTCAGAACACTTCATGTCTAAGCCACTTAGGTGACAACATCCCTCTCATTTGAAAATATTTGGCTA
This sequence comes from Aramus guarauna, assembly GCA_013400195.1. Lineage (NCBI taxonomy): Eukaryota > Metazoa > Chordata > Aves > Gruiformes > Aramidae > Aramus > Aramus guarauna. The sequence continues at coordinate 712,108 of VXBL01004729.1, read as the reverse complement.
CATATTTTTACAACAATTTTAAAATGTCCTAGATCAAGATATTTTTTTGTTATTTGGGGAATCTGTATCTTACATTTTCCAGTGTTACTTATTTAGACTATGAAGAATTTGAGGCAGGGCCTATTAATTATTCTATACTTGTAAAGTCCTTACAATAACAGCTCAATTTTCTGGAAGTTACTTGGCATTATGCCTAAAATAATTTTATGATGAAAATATGAAAACAGGCTTTTTGCTATACCAGGTATAAATTACATATTCCTCTTGTAAATGAAATCATGTGTTCTTTCCTAACGCCTAATTATTACTGGGAATTTTTACTCTTTTAATCTTAGGGATGTTAACGACAAGCTCTTTGGATTGAAGGTTACAGAAATAATTTTTCTAAATGACTAATCACATCAGGAAGTGACACTGATATAACCAATGATATCATAACAGAACATACTTTTATTACCTCATTCAGAGATTCAACTAAGTGATTTTCACAGTCGATTATGAGCCATCCTTCACCCAGATGTGTAACCAATTCTCAGCTGGCATTTAATTTTAATGAAAAGGAGGGTATTTAGACCACTTAAGTAAGTACACAACCATTGCTGCACTTACGAGGAATTCTTAAGTTTCTGCAAAATTCTGACTCCAGCTGATATGCCTATGATGACTGAAAACTGTTTCTGAATGCCAACAGATATCAATGGGACATGACAATTCCTTCTAGCTCTAGGATGTGAAATATAAAGTGCCATGTAACACAAAGGAACCTCTCATAGGGATGAGGTGACAAAATTGGTTACCTTATGTTTGCAGACATAGCAGTTTCTGTATGAATTCTTCTCCATATATGAAAAGTGCAAGCATGCTGTATCTTTTGTCAGTTGAACATTATATATGATTTTTTATTATATCGTAATAAAAAATACAAAGTTTAAGGCTCTAATATACATTAAAAAATCAAGCTATCAAGACTAATAATGAAAGCTAATGATTTCACATATTTTTAGATACAAAATATGGAAATCCTGTATGGTAATCTGCAAATTATTTTAAAATGAGAAAGCATTTCAAAATACACTTTGAAAACAAAGTCCCAAATTATTCTTAAACTAGAATTATAGTTTGGTACAGTACAGTTAAAGAAAATGACAGTTTGTATTCTGTTACAATTTGATTCACTATGACTCACATTTGAATCTAGGTCAAAGCAATGTTTCTTCATGTACTGAGAAAAATTGATTAGATATGATCTAAGTTTCATATCTGTGGGTACAAAAATTGTCATCAGAAAAAAAGTATTTTCATGTGCATCGATTATGAATGCTTATCCCAAGATATTGGAACACATTTAATTTAATAATAGATGATTAGAGAATAGTCTTCTTTTCTAGAAGGTTTCTTTGATATTGTCATATACATTTTTAGGCTTCCTATTTGTGTTCCTTGATATTTTTTGTCAATTTCTTTAATTTTTTTTAATTCACAAATTAGATTTTTTTTTTTCTTATGAAGATTATGGAAAACTACAATAAGTAGTCTCAGATTTTATCTAAAGAGTGTTTTTTCCCAAAACAAATATGTATGCATACTAAATGTAAAAACATTTTTGATGAACCCAGTCTGAATTTGCAGTTCACATAAATATATCATTATCTACTAAGTATTATTATTATACATTAAGCTTTGATTTCTAGTGCATAGGTCTAAACATCACATCTTATAAGAACTTGATCTTTGCTCCCATTGTGGGAAATTTCCTTCTGATTTTACTGTTAGAGAGGTAAGGGATTAAATTAAGTGTTCACGTTTTCTAGTTTCTGTCACATTTTAGATTGAAATGGCAGATTAGTGAAAGAAGAGGGACTCAGAGAGCAAGATAATAACATTTGTCTGCAGCCACTTCCTAAAAGTTTGCAGTAGAAGGTTCAGATACTGAAAAATTCTTCCAACCCTTTGGAATTTAGTGCTAGATTTTAACCAAGAAGCACTATTTTAATATTTGTTATTAATTGTTAATGATTTCTGTGCCATGAGCTGTAAAAAAAAATGCATATTCTGACACTGTAGCTGACATAATCATTTTATACCTGAATACACTGAAGAAAAGAAGGCAGGAGGAAAAAAAATGGATTGGAATACATAAGACCCCACCTGGAGCAATGCATCCAGCTCTGAGGTCCCCAGAACAAGGAGGACATGGACTTGTTGGAGCAAGTCCAGAGTAGGGCCACGAAGATGATCACAGGGCTGGAGCATCTCTTCTATACAAAAAAAGCTGCAACAATTGGGGTTGCTCAGCCTGGAGAAGGAAAGGCTCTTTGGAAGACCTTATTGTAGCCTTTCAATATATAAAATTTATAAGGAAGATGTAGAGAGTCTTTATCGAGGCCTGTAGTGACAGCACAAGGGGTAACAGTTTTAACTGAGATGGTAGGTTTAGATTGGACATAAGGAAGATTTTTTTTTTATAAAGAGGTTTGTGAGACCCACCCCTGTAAGTATTCAAGGTCAGGCTGGACAGGGCTTTGAGAAAGCTGGTCTGGTGGAAGATATCCCTGACCGTGGCAGAGGGGTTGGACTAGATGATCTTTAATGGTCCCTTCTGACCCAAACCATTCTATGATTCTGTCATGTACTAATGCTGTAACAAAACTTGGACTTTCAGTGTAAAACTGGTATAGTACTGTCAGATTTGTGTATCAGTTATGTTTCACCTCTTGTTTTGGCATAGTTGGAACACAACAAAAAATGTGTCACTTGTTTACTCCCTATTTTCCGCCTTTGAAGATACCTAAATACTCTGAATTACATAGGTTTAAATAAGGTCCAAAACCCCATTGATTTCTTTAACCTAAATAATGGAAACATAAGGATGACAAGAAAGAACATCCCCCCAGTATTTATTGAGAATTAAAACTGATAACAAGATTAACCTCTATCACAATCTTTATTTACATACTCTAAGATAAGAAATGGGATTTAGTCAAGTCTCCAAATTTGTGTGTGACTCAGATTTCTGTTTTTCATTTGATCACTGCTGCTAAAGTGAATCAAACTGAAATAGTGAAACAGAACATTCCTAAACATTAAGCTGTTCAGAAAACATATCTTGACTTTGGTGAGGACTAATCTGTTACAAGGATGGTATTAGATGGTATTAGATGGTATTACCTCAAAACCAAGCATCTTATACTGAAATTATGTGGAGCCCACTGATTATTATTCTAAAGATGGATGTATTATGTAATTAAGATATACCTGAGGTGTCATCAAGTCAGTAGATANAAAAAAAAAAAAAAAGAACCTGCCATTTGAAGAGATAATGATGCAAAGTTTCCCTGTGGAAATTAATACTTATTCCAGAAGTCACATAGAAAACATTTTCAAAACAAATCAGTTCCTTTAACATTCTATTGAATGTACAATTTCCTATTCATGTTAAATATCACTGAGAAAGCCTACTTCCCCCAAATTATTTTCATGCTAATAGATTTTTTACTTATTTTGGTTTTACTTTTTTACTTCTATTGAGATACTACTCTAGTTCTATACATGATTTTCCAGATTTTAAAATGGCCTTCTGACAAAATCGAAATAAATTCAAAACAATTTCAGAACACACTCATTAATTGAAAAATATTACCTGAGCAGTGAGGAAGAGATCCGCTCCAGTGTCCATTTAACTGACATGTACGAGATGACTGCCCTAACAGCGATCGTCTACCTGTACAGGTATAATGAACAGTAGCCCCAAATGTGTATTTATCTCCAGACAGGACCGCGTTAGGAGGAACGCCAGGATGGCCACAGTCAATCACTACAATGCATAATTATTGGAGATAAAAAAAGGTTATTATCACTGATCAAACAGTTTGTAGTTATCATTTTCCTAACAGCATACATAAACTGTGTGAACAGTCTGACCTTTTTAGGGTTTGGCGGAGGGAGGCACATTATGTGATCAGAACTGCAAAATATATTACATACCAAAAGCCGTGAAACAAATGTTTGGAGATATCAAAAAGGTATTTTAGATATAGATATTGATGTCCAAAGACACTCATTCACTAAGGTGATCTTCATGGCATGAACACATGCACACACACATACAAACGCACACTCATGCATCTGCTCTTCAGAGGCAGAGAATATGCAGATCTGCAGCTCTCATCCACTGGACCCAAATCATTAGTCATGAAGACTATTAGGTCTATAAACAAAAATAATTTTTGCTAAATTTTGAACCTTAATACTAATATACTAATTTCCTATTCATGGTTTTGGTTACTTAAAATACTGTATTGCATAAATACAGTATTGACATATTTTTAATGCATTCTTAGGGATCATCCATTGATGTTAATTGTGCAGATTGGAGTGAATTTCTGTAGAATCCCAGTCTTAGAAATGATCATGGATAAATTCCCTATCAGTTGTTTATTCAGAGCAAGGAGTTAATTTAAAAGTAAGCTAAATATGTCACGTTCAGCAATTGTACAGTTAAAATTCATAAATCAAATTCACGCTTTTCACAGAATGCATCTAGCCTTGCATGTTTTATTTCTTTTTATCTTACACCTGCCTGTGGTACGTGGCATATCTTGGCCAAAGATATTTGTATTTATGCATCATGAAAACCACAAATTATAGCTGCAAATATCAGGGTACTAGAACAGCCCCCTAAATCATAGACATGTAGGTTTTATCAATACTTCATCATCTTCAATACCATAACATTTTCATCAGGACATTTTATCAAAAAAGTCAGATCAGAAGCCTGATCAGAGTTGAGGATGCATTCAATTTCCTAGCACTTCAGATGCATATACAACAGTATAATGGTTGTACAATACAACATCTGACCAAAGTCATGTGTGATGATTCATTTTCCTTTAATGATTATTTTTGGTCTTCGAGTTTTACATTTATACATACACTGATTTGTGTTCAATGACTTATGTTCTCTTAGGAGTCCAACTTGCAAGGTGAAGAACCTTCCTGATAACCCCACAAAGGATTTGGGAATGTGGTATGTGATTGATTGACTTTGATTCCTACCTACTGCCACTGACCCCTGTGACCATTTTGTAGGCTTGCCAACTTTGAATAAAATGGTCAGAATGGTCAGCTTTACAAACTGGGCACTTGCTAGCATGTTACATATTTAACCAATTGCTTATAAATAAAATCTAGTATTAATTATGTATGATTGCAGAGAAGGCAAACTTAGAAAATTGTTAATAAAAAGGCATGTTGGCCATGCAGGTTTCAATGAAATAAAACTATTTCTTGTGAAAAACATCTACAATTTTTCAGAGGTTTTTTTTATTATCTGTATTTTTCTTGATTTGTTCTTTTGCCCTTTTCAGATGTGGTCATAGAGGAAAAGTGAATTTCATACTGGTACCTTACAGCATGCACTTTTTGGCTTTCCTGTACATACTTCCCTTTTATGTTTACACATGTCCAAAAGTCCTGGATTCCTAATAACTGACTTAGAAAATTACACAACCTTGTAATTCTACCTTTAACTTGATTATATTTCTACGAAATTTAATTTTATATACATGTTCTCAGCTGGGGATTTCATATGAACAGTTGATCTTATTTCTTCTTTTTTTTTTTCCTAATGCTAATTCATCCTCCATTTTATTCCCATCAATTTCATCCTTTCTGCCTCTCTGTTATCTAGTCTTGTTCCATCACATACCTACACAGTACCTTTTTACATTAAGCTTTGAATCAGATTTAATGAACAAATAATAAAGGGAGAAGAAAAATAAAAGAGAATAATATTATTAAGCTTCTTCAGTGTATGTAAAAATGTTAGGTCAAAATATATTTTTTCATTAATATGGACAATTATCAATCCATTTCTGTCACATCAAAATCTCACTTTCCATAATAAATAACTAAATAACTAAATAACTAAATAAGTCTAAAAGAATAATATGCAAATAATTCTTTTGCCTGTATGACATATCAATGTCTATTTCTTTTTCCCTGAAAAATCCCAATAAACAAAATACACAGCTAATACTCATTATGGATGAGATACATAACATTCTGTAAAAACAGAAAGAAGTATAAATTCACATCCTCTTCTGGTCAAATGATATGTGTATCAGTAAAATTACAGCATTATTAGTTTAAAGCCCAATTAAATTTACAAATATTGTATGCTATTTATTGAGTACTGAATTAAAAAATACACTTGAAGTTTCTTTAGTCTGTATAGTTGTCAACAAATCTTATTCTATCTGACAGCTGCAAACGGCTGTGTGTCATATTGTGAGGGAAGAAATGTCAGGACAAGGTGATGCAATAGAATTATTGAGAGGATGGCACAGATACCAGCAAAATCTTGTCTACATTATTTGGATTTCAAGCTTGGAAGATGTGGATTGTGTGTATTTACATCTCAGTAGCTTAAAAATAACAAATCAGAGTATGTGTCTCAGAACTAAACTGAAGATACTTTGCAGCACAAAAAAAACCTGGTATGGTCACTGGAATTCTTTGAGGTATATTATCCAAACATACCTTTCCTTTTGAGTACATTTCAAATTTAAAGTATTTTCCTAGCAATATGTGCCTAAGTACTGTATGCTCCCAAAAGTATTTCAAAAGGAGAGTTGAAAGGGCATCATGGTCCTGGCCAACGCTTCTTACAGAGGATTTATAGTAGCTAGATGTGCTCAAGCTACAACACATTTCAAAGAAATTGAGTCACTTTACAGGTAAACAACTTTTCCTTTGTCACTGTGTCTCTTCTCCATTGCTCTAGCAATATTTCAAAAAAAGTTATGTTCTTTGAGACTAGTTAGAGAGAGGTTGAAATCCAGCTAGGTCAAAAAAATAATCCAACCTGGGTCAAAGAAAAATATCTATCCAGCTTTCTAGTTCTTTTCCATTGCTCTTACAGTGGAAAAATGTACAGACTACTGAATGACCACCCTGCGTATGTCCAAAAGGGAAATAATGTGCAAAACACTCCAGAAGCTGAAAGGCTCTTATAAAAAATACTCAGTAGCTGCATCATAAGAAGTTAGTTTGGGTAAATTTTATGATTACAAAATATCATAGATAGTGCCTAGGTTAGCATTCATTGACCCCTCTATATGTGTGACACAAATAAAGCTGAGGATGCCCTTTCAAAAGTACATATAGCACTCTTACTCTCAAAGATCAGTTTAAAAGAGTAAAATCTGTATTATTAAATTATTTCTGTCAATTCTGAAAGAAGATTAAGAGATAAAAATACAAAAGTAAAAATCTTTGCACCTTTACTTTTAGAATTTTTCTTTTTAAAGGTATGTTACTATTAAGTAACATTTATCTTTCTGAAATGGTAATGTTACCTTAAAATTTAATGTGAAACTGTTAGTCTCTATTACATGTTTAACTGTGACTTGCAATCAAACTATTTATCCCATCAAAGAAAGGGATAACTTCCAGAAATAAAGGTAAGAAAGTAAGAAGATACAAAATTTCAGATTTTTTTTTTTCCCCCCAGAGATAGAATAACAGAACTGGAGGAACCCCAATTAAGGAAGACTAATAAAGGTAAAACTGAGAACTAATATCTACAGTATGGCAAATGATGGTCCATGATTCCCAAATAAGGAACCCATATCCTGTTTTCCCTTTAATCTCTAGAAAATAAAGCTCTCAGCCTCTCTCAGAGAGAAATTTTGGTCCTAAACCATAATATTTTACATAGACTTATAGGGAACTGGGTAAACCAACCATCCTAGTCAATTAAAAACCTATGCAACATCTGTAGCTATATCTGCATCACAGTTAGAAAGTTGTTCATGACAAGCCAGAACAAAAACCCCCTCCTTGTGTTGATCCACTTGCCTTAGTGGATAGGCTGCATAGGACCATGATATGCAGGTACACCTGGTATTGTGGTAAGCTGAAGACATGATCCAGAGGACACTTTTGTTGCTCTACAGTGCCATTACTATTAGCTTACTGTCTTCATAGATAGTCTGATCTTGCTGTTGTCCCAAGAGAAGTTCAGAAAGTACTATAGTGACATAAGTCAATAATTGGCTACTATAGTTTTTAAGTTTCAGTGTGATAATAATTCTGTGGCCAATGGATGTCACATATTAGGAAATTCCATTGATATGTTTTTATCTTCTGTTTCTGCTATCAGGGATAATTGTGCTGAAGTATTCAGAGTTGTTTGTTTCAGTTATTGCATTTCCCAAGTATTCTGTTATTTGATCCATACAATAACAAAATAACTGTGCTACTTCAACTGCTACTGAGACCTTCCATTATTACTGCACACACACAAATGTATATAAATATCATTATTTTGGTTGCTGTCATGAGACTGATAGAAATTATATATAAAATAACACCTAGTCTAGTTCACATTCTTTATAGAAGCATACACATTATCTACTTACTAATGCATTCAGGTAGAGGTTTGTCCCAGTGGCCATTTGGTTGACAAATTAAAACTGAAGAGCCAAATAAAAAATATCCAGGATTACAGTCATAAAATACTACTGTGCCATATGTGAAATTTCCATGTTCTATTTTACTTTCTCTTATGGAATTTGCAGGAATTCCAGGATCAGAACAATTGACCACTAAAAAGAAAAAAGCATAGACATGAGAGTCATACAAATACAGTCTACTAAAATGGTCTTTAAATGGTCTCCTGTCCTTTCTATGAGAAACTTCCCATGTGTTACTACTCTGATTTTATATACCCTGATTTTATATATAATGATACTGAATTAGGAAGATTATATGAAATCAGGAGATTCTAAAACCAGGAGATGCTAAACTCAGAGCCAATAAAATATTTCTTCACACAGTGTGATGATGCTGTGAAAGTATTTGCCACTAAAAGTGACTGAACATACCAATATATTCAATTTATACTCTTGCCTTGACATAAACTATTGCTCACAGCTGCTGGAAACTGGTTATGGGGCTAGATGTGCCTTTGGTCTAACCCACACAGCCGTGCAAATATACTTATATTCCTATACCAATATTTTGATAATGGAGCACCTTTGAAGCAGATGTTTTGAGCTAAAGGGCACATGATTGGTTAAGTAACACTGTGGTAATTTTGCTAGAACAGGGAAATATCCTAACAAATGGGAATGTGCTTTTAAAAATATGGGTATACTTTGATGGTTAAGAACAGTGATGTATTTTCTGAGTCCAACTACTTTGGGATTCATATGTTTCAAAAATCACTGAAGAATAATTTTTTTTTTTATTTTTTTTTATTTTTTACAACTTACAGCTGGCTGGCAAGGGGATTATAATACTTGTTTTGGTATTGTTCATGGATAATTTTTTTATCAGTTTCCATGCAATAGACTCTGGTCAAGTAAACACATCATCATCTATTTAAAAAATAACTTTTCATCAGCAAAAAGGTCCTTGGAAATTTGAGTTCTGTAAACTATTTGCCAGTTTTGCTTAAGACAAAGTGATTAAAGGAAAGTAGAGGATACCTATTAGAAGGAAAATATAGTAAATAAAATTACTATAAATATAGATCATGACTTAGGCCATGTACAGATAAAAGTCCATCGAAGCTGCTGGAAAGATGCTGAAAAAACAATCAATACAATTTCTGTATATGTGCAAGCAGGTTACAGCAAAAAGCACATTATTCTAAATGAGGACAACTAGAACACTTAAAAAGCACATAACAACACACTTAAAAAGGACAATGGTGATAAAACCTTTCTAAAAGTGCTTACGAAACTCAAACGGAATTAATTTTATAATATTCTTTTATTTATTTATTTTATTTTAAATATAATCTGCAGAAGTACTGAGAGCCAACCCAAATGGATTATGATAACAAATTAGAATAAACAATTAAAAAGTCAAAAGATGAGCAGTCAGATCAATGGAAATGTAAAAGGAAAAAAATATGTTTTGTTATGCACCTATTAGAAGTATTTTGACTAAAAATGCAGAGAACATTATTTCAGGATTTAAGCTCTTAATTATCTCCTTCATAATTTTGCTTAAGGAACTTGCAGAAATCGTTTTTAAAAAAAAAAAAAAAAAATCAATACAAACTATAGACACATAAGAAAGTTTCTCTGCAACAGTTATCCTGGTGACCTTCTGAATGTAGAACAGATCTAACCGAAAAATGAAAAATTTAACTGATGCCTGTTAGTAAGAGAGTCATCATTTTGCCTTGACGGTTTCCCTTTCCCTTCAGTATACTTTTCAACCTCAATTTTCCAACTAAGTTTGAAATTTGTCAATGCTTGTATTCTTACCTTTGCATATTGGAGGTGGGTGGCTCCACTGCCTATTAGCCTGACACTGTGCTTTGGTTGGTCCTTGCATAACATACCCAATATTACATGAGAATGTCACAACGTCATTGAAGTTGAAACCGTTTCCACTTGTTCTTCCATAAATAGGACTACCAGGGTGACCACAGCTAACAGCTAGCATTGCACAAAACAGAAACAAAACCCAAACCATGCTGTTATCACTTATCATGATTTATGATATAATAGATAATCATTACAACCATGATATAATAGTATTTTAAAGTTTTGATAGATATTATAAAATATTGAGTACTTTCCATGAAAAATTCACATTTCTCTGAACTGAATAAGAACTAAGACATATTTTAGTAAAGGTTGAAACACTTACTTAAATATTTTTAAAAGCTCAATAGAATCTACCATGCAGAAATCAAAGCAAATGAGGAAAACTTTTCTGAAGAATCAGGAGAAAAGCAAGCACTTGATTTTCATTACATATAGTCTGATATTGAAAGGAAATATTTCAGTGCATTAGTTCCTCAGGAATTATTTCTTACAAATATGTCTTTATATCAACTCACTCTGTTTTATCTTTGAGGACTAAGTACTTACTGCAGTTATAAATTTATGACTGGATATATGAAACATTATGGATACTGTGACACTTTTGTTGTATTTATACAAAAACTGACTACAGAAGTGACGGTTCCTTTTCGGTATCCACAAAGACCAGATACAAAAACAATAAGGAAAATAAATCACAAAATAATTTTCCCAAATTAATTTTAAAAATTGTATAAATATTTCCTTCCATGTTTTAGGAGATGCCAGGAGTTAATAACTAAAATGTTAATCAGTAATTTTAAATGAAAAAAAAAAACAAAAACAAAAAAACCCAAACAAACAAATTATTCAACTCTCAAATTTTTATCACTTGAGAAACTGCATTATTTTTCTAAATTAATGTTGTTAGTTTTAACAAATATATATTCTTTTTCTCCATGTAGAACAGATTTATCATCACTCTAAAATAAATCCATTCATATAATCTAAATAAAATAAAATTTTTAGCAAGATCAAAAAAAATGAAAATGGACCTTAAGAACTAGTATACATACAGACAAGTCACAGTATATTCTATGAATAAAAGTTAAATTGAATTCTGTATGTTCTATTAATATTACTATGCTACCGGCATCAGAAATTTTTATATAAGGAATTGCATTTTTTCCCCAAAAGAGTAATTGGAATCATACACTAAATTGTTAAAATTTGTAAAACCATCAGGCAAAGATACACATTAAGCCCACAGGGATTTTTTTTAATGTATGTATAATAACAATAAAAATTATTCTGTGTGAAAACACAAGTATGACATTTGCATAACATATTGATTAATACCCATGCTTATGCAGTAGCATTACACAACAGTAGTAATACACCTGCCAACTGTATAAGCAAGAGGAATGGTGAATTAAAAAGTGAAAAGGTCACAATAGCTAAATTTCAATTGAATTCAAACATCTAACATTAAATAAACAAAGAAATGTGAGACTATGTTTCTACACTTCATTTGAACCTTTGATCTGAAGTGGAGCTGTTCCTAACTATCTGTCACAAAGTTAGAGGCTGTTGCTCTTTATAGCAGCTTTTTGCAAGTCTAAACTTTTCCCAAGTCTTGTGTCTTTTTCTGAAGTGCTGTATTGCATATCCCCCTGTACTGAAACAAGAAGCTTCCATTTGATTAGAGGAACAAAGTATGTCCACTTTCTGTGCTGTTAGTACATCTAAAACAACTGTGGGGTTTTATTTTTCAGTTCTCACATTGATACTGACATTTTAATTTAGAAATTCTTGATTAATGGTGTCTATTTTTATTGCCTTAATGGTTACCTATAAAGAAGTGGTTAGTCTGAAATGTAATATAAAGAAGTAACGATCTATTACTTGATTATAAAGTGGAAACAAAATTAAGGAATACAATTATTATAGTATACGTATATGTTATATGTATATCTACTTCTATCTAAAACAAATTAGAGTGACAAGTAAATGTAATGATTTAACTGTGTATTATGATGAATCATTCAGATAGTTTCTGCTACAAAAATGTAGCTATAAAAATATAAGAATATTTGGAGGCAGACTAATACATTTCCAATACACTGACATTACTGAACCTAAATTATTGAAACATAGTTGTAATTTGCTTGAGAATCCTTCGAGAACTCTCAATTTTTCCCAAATGTAATACAGTATTTTCTGTTATTACATAATGGTATTTCATGTGATATGTTGCCACACTTATCACATACAAGGAGCCTCATTAACAAAGTACAAAATCCATGCCAGAAAAGCCAAAACCAAACCAGAAAACAAAAGAAAAATATCTCTGTGAAAAGAAGAAAAAAAAAAAAGTATAAGTTTGTGGGAACAAACATTTTAATCATCAGTTCTGACAGCATAATTCAAGAGTATGTACTTATCTAACTACCACTGACAAACTAAATGTACATTAAATATTTCCAAAAGTCACTAAGGGACATAAAGACATTTTCAAATTTGAGTACTTGGGCACCTAATTACCACCACTTTTTGAAGAAATTCATACTTATATATAAATGACAGGTATTTAGTAGTCAAACGATGCGATAATCCAGTTGAAATTTTAAGTGACAACATTAAACTTCACCCAATCAATGAATCACAGACTTTAGGTGGCCATATAATTTTGAAGATCTGCTTTAAATCCT
>VXBL01004729.1:669346-694729 GCA_013400195.1 Aramus guarauna | reverse complement strand
AAAAAAAAAAAAAAAAAAAAAAGGTTCAATGGCATTTCTTTCATTTTCAAAATACCATCTGTCATACAGGTATATATGGTAAGCAGTTCAGTATGTTTGCTATTGAAAGTGTATGTAATGGTATACATAGTACCTGCTAAGCAAACCTTTGAGAACATTGCTGAAATTTATGCTAATTTATGCAGATGAATAAATTCCCTAAGTTCCAATAAAGTCAGAGACTCATTAATATTTTCCAGAAGTTTTTTTCTTTGTTTGTTTTATTTTTCCACTCTATTTCACACATCCACAGAGCTGGTCTCCCTCAGAGGAAATAAAAACCTTTCACATATAGTACTTGCTATCACTATTTCTCCAATACCAAGAAAAAAAAGAAGGGAAAGAAAAAAAATCAACACCCAACCAACAAAAAACCCCCACCATCATCCACACACATATCTGGAAGAGTAATTATTGTTTAATTTCTCTTCCATTCTATTTTAGTTTTCTTGTATTTCTTCTAAAAGCAGGGTATTTATTTATTTTTCTCATGAGTATTAGTAGAATTCTTCCCTTTTGTCATTTTTTCTCTTAAGATACCTGTGAAGAAAAGAATTCCAAAATGTTCATTATACATTATGGACATGCTCATATTCACTACTGAATATCCCAGAAATCTTTACGATCAATTCAATTCTGCTGTTAATTGGTTTTCAGGACATGCATTTTATTCTCTTATTTTAAGAGATTTGTGTCAAATAAAGATATTTCTTTCCCCTTATTAACATTCTGAAATGAAATTTTGAAGTGCCATTCAGTAGTCTTTGACAATTTTCTTTGTGTATTATATGTTTGCACTATATATATGTGCCTGTATATATGTGTGTGTATATATATATATATAAATAGTGAATTTAGGGTTTTAGAGGGGGGGTTGATAGTGCAAAGTTTTCAAATCTTTCAGAATACTACTGATTCTTCATTAGTCTGAGGAAAACAAACATCACACATGTATAGTTTTCTGAACGAGACATACTGTGCAATGGCATCCAAGATCAACCCCATTCCTTCATTTTATCTCACCTGTATCCCTAAAACCTTTTTCCACTCACTTGTATTATATATATATCATCTACCACACAACTGATGTCAGTTTTGTCACACTGTTATGAACAAGGAGTAACATAAGACTGCAGTACTGCAAAAAATAGTGCAAAGCCATAAAGGAACATAATTTTAAATCTGTTCTCATTTAAGAAATATGTCATACTTACCCTAATTGAATCATTATGGAACAGTTTAGTTGTGAAATTTGGTGCAATGAAACTGAGTAAAAGGATAAAACTGTTTGTTATAACCTTCATTCAATATAACCATAAGGTGTGGCTGTCTTTTGCAACGAGATAGTGAAATAATTCCTCCTTATGCAATCCAGGTACAAAACCACTCAGGAGTTAAGGTCTGCAGGTAGAGTGTTTTCACTAGGCACTAAATGCAAATACTGCAAACTGGGTATCATATTGAGAAAGCTCCCTGGAAATATGAACAAAATCTGCCAGCAAAACTATGGCAGAAAACTGAAAACAGATGCAAAAAGATAAGGAAGTAGAAAGCAAAGGACTGCTGAGAAAAAACTAAGAGCACTGCTGGGAAAACAAAGGTTCAAATACTGAGCAACTACATCTCTTTTTTTATTTTTCTTGTTTGCCAGGAAATTTATTTTGCAAATAGATGAGAAAGCATTTAAGAAATACTTATCCCATTATCAATTTACACTGCTGTTTAAACTGCCAATAAATCATTCAATATTTACTTATAATGGATAAAAGACTTAATAGTACTGTTATTATCTAATGGAATATCAGTTTTTTATCCCCTGAGTAATACTCTGTTTCTGAGACCAATTACAAACAAATATAGAACTATTGTAGTCACCTTGGAAGGCTATTGAAAACAAAAAATGAAAAATAATAGTATAAAATTTGTGGAAAATACAGGACAGAGGAAGTTGTTCAAGCAGTAAGATCAATATTGTACTTCTGTATTTATTAGAATGAATGAGTGAGAGAAAAAAAAAATACACCCTTCCATGCTACATTGCCAAATAAAAGCACACAACAAATAGAACATTTACTGCACTGCATTAAGAACTGGGTTATGGATAGAAGAAAAGCTGAAATAAAATTAGCAAATTTTAAGTAAAATTGCCATCCAAAGATTTGCAACACTTATCATAATTACTATCACTGGGATTATCATAATTACTATTACTGTGAGAAAAAAAAATAAGCTAAAACCCTAGTAGTAAATAGCTGATTTTACAGTAGGTTAGCCTTCTAGGCTATTCTAGATTGCTTTCAGGATAGTCTTGTTCATTGTCAATGTCTTCATTTTAGTGCTGTATCATAAGACTGTGTGTATTTCCATTTTTTCTATGATAAGAAAGATTTCCATCTGTCTATAAAAGATTTATATAGCATTTCTGTGAATTCAGTTGAGGCCTCTAGGTCTTAATGTAACCTGTAATTTATAATACTGAATCAAAATATGTCACTTTTGTAAACGCAATGAGTGAATGCTACAAAGAAAGATTAAATGTGAAGGTTTTACTGTGTAGCAGATTTGATGGGGGAGAGGGAAATAAGCACTGTAACATTCTCAATTTCCAGTCTAGCAAAGCATGAGAAGAATAACTACATGAAATATCATTAAGAAACAAAATTAGTCAAAAAGTAGGAATGAAGGATATTAATAACATGGAAGCACAAAATAAATTACCTAACTTGACATGAAATCCAGGTCTAGTAGTGAAGAATGAGCATAGGAACTTAGTGTCAGAACCTTAGAAACCTCAGCTGCAAATGAGGTTTCTTTTCTGCAGGTTACTCTCTGAGATGCAAGAGTAGGAATAAATGAATACAGAATCTTTACATTAAATAGCAAAAATGTGTCTATGCTTATTTTAGCTATCATTAATGTCAAACATGAGCATAGTAGTGAAAAATTTCTACATATCAATATATTATTGAAGAAGAGATTTAGGTTATTATTCAGTGAAGTTAATTAACCTGTCAAAATGACCTCAGCTGAGGAGGGAAGAATTATTTGCTGGAATGTCTGTCTTCTCTACAGGGCTTGCATTTCTGATAAGGAAATATTTTTTTTATATCCTCCTGTTCACAAACAACATATTCTGTAGAAAATCACAGTATTTAAACAACACTAGCACAGCCCTGGACAAACAGGGTTAGTGATTTTTCTCCTGCTAGTTTCAGAAGATCTTCACCTTGCCAGCTGTTCAAGCTGTACTAAAATTGCTCAGGACGAATGGTAACATTCTTTTAAATCTTTTTTTAATCAATGGCCCAGAGAGGGAAGTTCTCTGCTGAAATCCTTGAAATGGCTGAATAATTCTTTAAAGATGAAACATCACATACCTCATTTGAAAGTCTAGTTGTTATTATTATGGAGTAGTATTGAAGAGCAAAGAGAAGCAGCATATGGCTAACTTTAGATACATTAATTCAGTATCACTGGACATACAGATTCCCTTTTAGTTGAAAAAACATGAGTTTAAAAACAGATGTTTAAAAACAGTGAAGAGGAAGAAGTTAGTTGCTTGTATGTTTTTCCAAAAATTTTAAGGATGAAAATAGTGGCAGAAAGGCTACACTTCAGAGAATATACAGCCACAGAAACCTTTCAGTGACTGAAATTTGGCTAGGAAAATATACATACTTCAGTTCCTTTGTCCTTAACTGATAGAAATTTAAAGATACAGTCACTCCTGAGTATGCAACCTTTCCTCTCAAATACAAGAATTGAGAGATAACTTTCCAGCTCTACTTCTCTACCTTGCTTTTCCAAATATGTAGACTGCATGTAATGTAAATATGTATATATTTCAGTTCCTGATTGACTTGATCCACAACATACATAAACTTCTTATTTTTTCATACCTTCTAATTTGATTAGCTAACCTCCCCACTGGTGCTTTCATTCACTAATGTACACACATCTTATAAACTGGTCTTATGAAAAAAATATTTTAATCCCTTATCGCATAATCTTTCAGTTATGAATCAACTGAAGGTGCTAAATGGCAGATCCTTACCTGTCCCACACACCTCTCCACAGCACCGACTGGTTCATGCACTGCATGTTCTTCACTGTCAGCTCACACAGTTGCTCAGCCCCAGCCAGTAGGTCTGCTACTCTTTTTACCCTGTTAACAGCATTGGTTCTATACAGAACTATTGGATAACTCTTTTCTCATATGTCGTCATATTATCCGTCTGAGTAGCAGGCTGTCACTAATGACTCGTTAGCATTTCTAATTGGTATTTTTGTATGAAGAAAGGAAGAGACACATGAGCAAAACTGGGGTAAAAATTCCTCAGCTAACAAGTCACAAGTTGTGTCTACATTAGCATTTTGCTTCAGATCCTCCTTGTAACTCTTAAATGTGCTGAGTGGTTTTGCTATGAACAAACTAGCTTCCTTTCAGAAGAAGCACATTGAGAAGCTCAACTCAATGCTGGAGCGTGTCCAGAGAAGGGCAACAAAGTTGGTGAAGGGTCTGAAGAACAAGTTTTATGAGGAACAGCTGAGGGAACTGGGATTGTTGAGTCTGGAGAAAAGGAGGCTGAGGGGAGACCTTATTGCTCTCTACAACTACCTCAAAGGAGGTTTTAACAAGGTCTCTTCTCCCAAGTAACTAGCAATAGGATGAGAGGAAATGTCCTCAAGTTGCATCAGAGGAGGTTTATATTGGATATTAGGAAAAATTTCTCACCAAAACAGCAGTTAAGCATTGGAACAGGCTGCTCAGAGAAATGGTGGAGTCACCATCCCTGGAGGTGTTAAAAAAACATGTAGACGTGCCACTTTGGGATATTATTTAGTAGACGTGGTGGTGTTGGGTTGACATTTGGACTTGATGATCTTAGAGGTCTTTTCCAACCTAAATGATTCTATGATTCCTAGACTAGGAAAACAGCTGCTGCTTTTAAGTATAATAAGAATTGGATCCAACACAAATGTTTTTCAAAGTATGCTATATTTTTGTTTCTTAGCTTTTCTCTCTTTTTTTTTTTTTTCTTTAACTAAGTTTTCTGAAATGGTAATCAAAATAATACAGGAAACATTTTAAAAACCAACAAATGACCTCAAGAAAATTCATTTCAGTACATCCTGATCTCAACCACATCAACTTTTATCCATAGTCACTTTAAGAATTGTGCTGCTTTCTGGAAATGTCTATGTATTTCCTCCTGCCAAGCTACATTAGCTTGGATTGAGGATTCCTGATCATTAAATCATGATGTTGTAAAAGTAATGACCTGATAGTGGTTCTTCTTTAAGAAAATAAAAAGTGTGAAAATAGTATTATTGAAGAAGGGGAAGAAAATCTCAGTGTTAGAGAAACCTTAGCAAATGTTGGGAAATAATACTCATCATTCACATATCAGTTAGAAAATCTGAAAGTACTATGGAGTTAACCAAGTACACCCTATATACTTCTGCCCTGCAAAATGCTCAGTTTAATAAATAGCTGATTACAGACATTAAAATAAATAAACCTGAAAAAAAAATTATTATCATTGTTACTCATGTCAGGAAATTAAAGCAAACATAAAAAAAATTAAATTAAAATTAATTTGTCAGTGACATGGAGAGTGGGATCGAGTGCACCCTCAGCAAGTTTGCTGACAACACCAAGCTGTGTGGTGTGATCAACACACTGGAGAGAAGGGATGCCATCCAGAGGGACCTTGACAGGCTTGAGAGGTGGNAAGGGGGCCTACAGGAAAGATGGTGAGGGACTGTTTATCAGGTAGTGTAGTGATAGGACAAGGGGTAATGGGTTTAAGCTGAAGGAGGGTTGATTTAGATTAGATGTTAGAAATAAATTCTTTACTGTGAGGATGGTGAGGCATTGGAACAGGTTAGCTAGAGAGGTTGTGGATGCCCCTTCCCTGGAAGTGTTTAAGGCCCCATTGGATGAGGCTTTGGGCAACGTGGTCTCGTGGTGGGTGTCTCTGCCTGTAGCAGAGGGGTTGTATCTACATGATCTTTGAGGTCCCTTCCAACCCAAAGCATTCTATGATTTTATGACTCTATGAATGTCATAAATAAATAAAATAATGTAAATGTGCTAAGTTTTCATATAAGCAGAAAAAGAACAAAAATCTCTTCATCAAATATTTAAATGTGTTTCCCTGAGGAAAGCTTATAACAAAATCCACAGATTTTTCAGTCTCATTTAAAATATGATATTCAGTAGAAATCTATTCTATGTTTCTGAATGTTTCCCCAGGATTTATTACACAGACTTTCCCCCAGAAACTGATTTAATGTTTTCAGTATAGAAAAAGATCAAGCACAATAAAGTGTAAGAGGCGGCTTGTAACCTTGGAGACATAACAGTCATGGGTTTTGTCTTTGACTGTTACTTTGTTTTAAAAGAATGAAGTGATTTTTTTCATATTATTTCACTATAAAATCTTGTGAAATATTTGTTTTTAAGACTTACTTAACAAAATTACTTCAGGAGCTCTCTGTTGTTTTGTTTTGTTTATTTTTTCAATTTGATCATTGTTTCTTACAACAGCTATGGGGTGAGAAGAATACTGATTCAGAACTCAATTTCACACTACATTCAGTGAAGATTCAAACCAAGATCATTACATTAACAGGATTACTTTCACACTACTACATCTTTATTTAGGTATACTGCAAAAACATAGGAGATTCAGAAATAAGGGTAGTTGTATTAAATGTTCTAATTCTCTTTGCCATTTACTGTCCCCTAGGATTCAGTAGCCATAGGTACCATCCTTGTAATAAAAGAAGCAGGAATGAAAAAAGAAAGACAAAAAAAGGCTGCAAAGACTGTCAACATATTCTGACACTATTATGGCTGTGAGGATAGATATTATCTGGAATCAGTCAGTCTTCCTGTTTATCTATAGGTCTACTTTAGAGACATATGTAGCAATCCAGTGACATTTGCATGTGGGGAAGATACTGAAAACGTGATTCAGTCTCTGGAAAGGTATCTATAACTATAGTTCGATAAGAAAAACAGCTCAGCCACACACATTTTTAAAATTCACAACTCTCTTCAACGTCTGTGCTAACAGAAAGAGACAAGCTGATTCACTTTGCTTACTTTTGTCTGCTAGAGAGAAAGAAAACAGGTAAGCTATGACAGTAGTATCCATACCTAAACATCTGGTTTCAATTCCACTCCAGAGTCCAGAAGACAGACATTCCCTCACGGCAGAGCCAACTAGCATGTATCCTGAGTCACAGGTAAATATAGCTGTAGATCCATATGTGATTTGAGTTCCAATCTTATTCCCATTTGGAGGTGTAGGAAGTTCTCCACAAGAAATAACTTTATGACAAAACCAAAACAAACCAGAAATTTACAGCTGAGTATCACACACACACACATACAATAATACTTATCTCCCAGTAATACATATCAACCAGTCAATCAGATAAAGAATTTTCACAGCCTGAAGTATTCTGCTCTGTAGAGAAAAACAGATGACAAATTCTGCATACAGATTATTACTTACCCAGAAATAATACTTGAGAGGGGACACAGACACAACTAAAAATTGTGTCTGTAAAGTTTTAAAACCCCACTGTTCAGAACGTTATTAATTGCTATTTAATTACCTTGGGTTTATCAATGACTTTTTCTTAATGTTGGAATATCACAATTGTGGCCATTTTAAAAATCATCTTTATGTGGAAAGATGTCTTTTTTATCTTCTAATTTATAATGAAATGCTTGCCCTAGCATTCACCCAATACATTGTTAAAATGAGTGAACGATGTAATGGAATTCCTTGCTATTTATTCATAATTGAAAGCATCTTTTCATTCAAAATCATAATTCTTCTTCAAAAATTTTCTTTTAAGGACTAGTAAAAAGAGCTTTACTATTAGTAAACAAGATGGTGGATCATCAAAGGGTGAAAGCAGCTAGCGTACTTTATGCTAAAACAAAAAAGAAATGTAGTGGTAATACTGCAAACAAAACTTCCCAAAACATAGTGAAAAATGTTTGTCTTTTAAAGAAAAAAAGTGTTACAAATATATATACAGTATGTAAAATATCTATAAACACAGAGATATAGGTACAGACATATACACAATATTTTTAACACTAGCAGAGGTGAAATATCACAACTAACTTTTAAAACTCCTCTAAATTATAAATGAAATTTCCAGTAGGTTATAAAGAACTCAAAATGAAGGTTACTTTCCAATGTAATTAATCTGTCTTTGGAATTTTTCAGCCCCTTTTTTTATGAGTTTCAAATATGTCCTCAATAAATCCTAAATATATTATAAACCACAGTTATCTGGCTTACACTTTTTAGATATGTGTGTATTTATACACATACATGCAGATACACATAGTTTAGATACATGCACCAAAACCACGGTCATGTCCCATTCTAGTGCAAAAGGAAGTATTTTGGGGCTTCGGAGTATACCCAAACCCCTACAATTCTGAAAACCAGAAGGCTAAATTTAAATACATAAAGAAACCTGCTTTTTGCAGGGGTGGAGGAGGGGAGCATAAGTGTAGCCATACATTTAACTTGTTTAAAGTATCTGATTATTCATTACTTATTTTTTTGAAAAGCAGCTATTGCAGGTTATCAGGATAACAGCTAATGGTGGGAATGATACGGACCTATGCGCTCTATATGGTAAACAGCTGAAAGGAGAGATTATTTTATCAAATGTATAAACAGAATACAAAGTTTTTTCGTTTTTCAAGACTAGACAGCATTCCTGACCTAGAAAAATAGGGAAATGTTCTCTATTACTCTTTTTGAACCTTTATAGATTTAGAGACCTTTAAAATCTAGAAGTGTGCTTACAGATATTTCCTTGCTACTAAACCTAAAGGATTCTATTTGTAAATAATAGCCTTTAGGATACCTAGGAATTCTAGCCAGGAAACATTTTTTATAATTAACCAGTTCCAACATTTAATTAGTTAATTTCTAATTCAGCCAAATAAAATATTTTTACCTGAAGTCTGTACAGCAGATGCAGATACATGTACTCACCTTGGCAGTAAGGCCGCTCATTTCTCCAACTCCAGGTGCCATTAGCAAGGCACTCGATAGATGCTGGTCCCAAACCATAATACCCTGGATCACAGCTGAAAACTACTTTTGTTTTATACTCATAATGTGAACCATTCACTATTCTCCATCTTCCATGTTCCAGTGTAAATGAATTGATGCTTGGACATGTAACAACTTCCAGAATAACAAAAACAAAACAAACAAACAAAAAATCATTATTTGTGGCTTAGTAGAGGCAAATTAGGAAAATCTTTACCATTATTAATTCAGAAATATATTTTAAACACAAGAACATAAAGTTTGAAGAGTAAGGTTGTATTTGAAATTGCCTGTGGTTAGCAGGTACAAGTTCTCACATTTAAAGAATAATGATCAATGGCTCAGACACAGCAGTAACTGCGTGTGCAGAGCTATGCAGTTGGTGTAGATAGAATCTATAGAATGGTTGAATACATTGTAGATTGATAGTCGTGGAACTCCTGTGACACTTTACATCAGATATCAGAATCTTTACTAAAACATTAGCTACATTTCAAAATAGGAATTATTTTTCCACTCGAGTAAATTCTGTGAGATCTTAAAGACTCATTTAGAGAGGTTGCACATCGGTGACAGATAAAAAAATAACGAAGATGGTTTTTCAGCAGCTACACATTTTTATCTCATGTCTTAATTCTATGTGTTCTTCCTCCGAAAACTGAACAAAACAGTCTACAATCCTAATGTAATAGAAAAAAGTTTAACAAGCATAACATTTTTTTCCATGATCAAAAGGCACAGAGTAAAATCTTTGCTGGATTCTACTTTCTTTCTCTCCATTGGGATTGGTTCTTTAACTAGAGGAAAAGGTATGAGGGAGGGAATGCAATTTACAAGAACAAGAAAAAAAGGGAAAAGGGAAAATCCTTAAAAATTATTCTAGGGTATGTTTTCTCTCCCTTTCCAAATTCATTAGGCGAAGTAATCCAAATCTTAATGTGCATCAGAGACTGACATCTCTGTATCAGTTGTACAACCTCCTGGGTTTTCATACCCCACTTATAACTTTGATGGTATACACTGCTCTTTGGGATTGAACATGCATTTTCTCTTCAGTGATGTTTCCCCAAGTTTAGATGGTGTAAGATTATAATGAGGGGCTGAATATAAATAATAAGCAGCAGTTTCAAACAAGTATCCCAGAGTAACACACTTTGCAATTCTGGATAGTAAATAGGGTTTGTTAACAGTGTATGAACTGTGCATCTCTCACTGAAGAGATGGCTTTTGCATAAACCTCTGCAACCATTAACTTTGATTTAACTGCAAAATTATCAGTTTTAATGTATTCTATAAACTCTAGTGTATTTCTTCTGCTGTCATAGAATGTTTCAATATATGTCTCATATATATATATTTCAAATATGTATTTCACAGTAATTTAATACCAGCAATTATTCATAGATTAAGGTAACCTGAAGCTGAAAGTTTAAGTAATATGAAGATTTGTGCCTTGGATAAATAAACAAAATGTACAGACAGATTCTTACTCATCAGAGAGTTTTTACATGTTACTTACCTACACAGCGAGGTGTTTTATTGTGATTGCTCCAGGTACCATCCGGCTGGCAGACTGCAGTAGTAAGTTCCTTGGCTGACAGTCTATATCCATCATTGCAAAAATAAGTAACACGAGTGCCAACTAGGTAATCTGTAGTTAATATTCCACCATTTAATGGAGCTTTAGGAATTCCACAAGATATTGCTGAGTAAAAAAGAAAGACATAGTTATTCTATATCTTCTTCGCTATAAGCTTCTGCTCATCTGAAAGGATTTTTGCATTATATCATCAACAGTCTTGAATTCATAAAAACTATTTCTTAACTCATTAATGTCTGTTTTAAGCCTACAAATAAATTTCTTAAAATTTTGGAGAATTAAATCGCAGGAAGTTTTTGTCTTTTGATGGAGGAGGTTAAAAATAAGAACAGTGGTTCATAACTCTGCAGCTATGCATTCAAAATGAAGACGATAATCAAAGAAGAGGCAATAGAGAATACTTGGAAAAAATATGATCAGCATGGTTGAATGAGTAAAGCACCAGTCTGAGTCATTAGGAATCTAGTTTGTACTTCAGGTTCCTTCCATCACACGTGCTGTGTGACCTCTGGCAAAACACTAAAAGTAACTTTCAACATTCTATTTTTCCTCCTGCAAAGCAGAAAGAAAATACCCTTTTGGAAAGATTGAAAATTGTCAAATGAATATGTAACCCACATTATTATTATTATTATTATTAATTATTATTATTATTATTATTACTGTATTGTTGTTGTTGTTGTTGTTGTTATTCAGCAGAAAGAAAGTACCAAGAGAAGATTTGGCTCTAAATAATGCTCTGTTTTGGGAATAAAATCAAAATTAAAGCTTTTCCACATTTTAACACCATACATCTAATGAAGGTTAGATCCAAGAACAAAGGGCTTAGGCACTTAACTCTTAAGTATTTTACTTTGAAGTGGAATCTTAAACCCTAAAAGACCAACTTTCCTGCCTGCAGAGAGATATGAAAAGTTAAGCCTCTCAGACTATGTATAAATACTTGATAAAAAAAAGAGTAATCTATTTTTGCCCCTATTGCGACCTGATCTGCTCTAAGACAGATCTACCTAACAAGCAACATAACAAAAATGTGGCACTGTACCAAAGCTAATAATCACAGCCGAGACACAGGTAAAGTGCTAATGTTATCACAACTTCCAGAACAGAGATGACAGGACCAATGTTAAAATATGCTTGAACTGCCATAGAAAGAAACTCCATATAACATGTAATTTATTTTTTTTTAAAAGGAACACACTGTAATGAACAGATCACAGAAAACTATTATTAATTTGCTCATCACTTCATATGGGCAACCATAGAAACATATATTGTATGGCTATCACAATACCTACTCGCAGCTAGAAACAAACACACGTTTAGAAGAAAATAAGAAAATAGTGATTAGGAGACAGTGAAGGCCCCAAGAGGGTAATTGAATTCCATCTTCCAGAGGGTATGAAGACATGATCTCAGAGGCATAAATAGAGACAAGTTAACTAAACCAGAAGGTCTATCTTCCACTTCTTACTAAACGTCTGACAAAGATGTACTGTTTCACCTGATATCACCGAAGAAAGAAAATGAGCCTCCATGACACTAAAAAGAAAACATATGACCAAGTTGATGTTTATTATATCTCAAATTCCTCAATAGCTTGCATTGAAGCAGCAAACATTAGGCAGACCTAACCTTGCAAAGAGGAGGATAACCAAAAGCTGGTATAACCATGGTATAGTCAAATAAAACTGTTCACCGCATAACTGGCCAAGCTAACCTCTTCCTTCAAAACCACATGTTAATGATAAAAAGAAATTTCAGAAAATAATGGAGTTTTCAGAACTAAGCCTACTTCTTTTTAGATCAGGGCCAGTGCTCAACTGGGTATAAAAACTAATATCCACCCCCAAAAACTTGTAGCATGTAAACAGCTGTTGCTTGTGATCCTGAGCACCAACAAATTATACAGCACTCTTTATTCACATACCGTAAATTGTCTCTTTTAGTAATCAGGAAAATATATATCAGATATTTTGTAGATACAATCTGAGATGTTTTATATCTACCACTGAGATTAATTACTCTTTCAGTATTCAAAAATCTCCATTAGTGACTTATAAATTTTGAGTTATATTCTCAATGCTAACAGAATCAATCTTGTGGCACAAGAAAAATATATCCTTTCCTTAACCTTAAATTTTTAAGAAACAAGTTTCATCCTAGCACATTGAATGCTTGATAACAGACTTTTCTATAAGCAACAGAGCTCCCAAGGAATCAGTTAATGACATTTTCAGTTAAAAGCAGTTATGAACTTAATTTTATGTATGTGGAGATTTGCAGAGAAATTTAGCATTTAGTTAAGGAAAAAAATGTAAAAAGATCAAAACAGGTTATTGCCACATCTGACAACTTGATAGGAAAACAATGACAAATATGGAACATCCAAAGTGCCAGAAAAATGGATCTATCACAGAATTATTTGGTCATTGTATGTCAACTTGAACAGTACTGCAAATCAAAATCATAACTGTAATCACAACTGAAACATTAAAATCTATCCTATGTTCAGAACACAGTTCCAATTCCAAAGCTGTGCACATACAGCCCTTAGAAGACCTTAATCTTATTAGTCCTCCAAGATCAGCAGCATATTATCTGAATACTTATCTGAAATTTCAGAAATTATTATTAGACAAAGATAACAGCTCGATGTCCAAGAGGAGACCAGTGATGACGTTCCTCAGGGGTCAATATTGGGACCAGCACTGTTTAATTTCTTTGTCGGTGACGTGGCCAGTGGGATTGAGTGCACCCTCAGCAAGTTTGCTGACAACACCAACCTATGTGGGTGCGGTCGACATGCTGGAGGGAAGGGATGCCATCCAGAGGGACCTTGACAGGCTTGAGAGGTGGGCCTGTGCGAACCACACGAAGTTCAACAAGGTCAAGTGCAAAGTCCTGCACGTGGGTCAGTGCAATCCCAAGCACACCTACNATGAGGCTTTGGGCAACCTAGTCTAGTGGAGGGTGTCCCTGCCTATGGTGGGGAGATTGGAAGTAGGTGGTCTTTGAGGTCCCTTCCAACCCAAACCATTCATGATTCTATGATTCTATGATATGGATTTTTTAGGTTCTGTCAGCCCTGTAGTGCAAATCCTTTGAAGAATGGTATTATCTATTTAAAGGTTCAGAGATCAAGATTTATATTCATCTAGGACTAAGAATGAGAACATTAGAAATTTCTCTAACATTATTCATGACCTTGGAAATAAAGCTGTAGTGGAAAAGGCTACTAGCATTCGTTTGTTACCAGAGAGTATTCAGAAGTGATAATAATGGTACAGATACAAAATGAAAAATGTAAAGAGAAAACATTAGTTTAAATACTGTCATGAGATATTTTGCAGGCAGTAAAAAATGTTTGCCAAGAAATGAACTTAGTATTGCTAAAAAAACCCCAAACCACCACAAATCACTAGATGTGCTGATTGTAGAGGTATCATTACAAAATTCGTACATTTTGAGGCCTTAGATTTCTCATTTCCTATAAGACCATGCCAGTAACTACTCCTGTGATCTGACTGGTAATCTTCAGACAGAAAGCAAAAGAGTAAAACTAGATTTTTACTAAGTAGAACAATTGTGGTACAAAGACATTATAATTAAATTATTACCTGATATTCATTCTAAGTCATAAAACTGATGGATTACATTAGAAAAGGAAAAAGAAAGTTTCTTAGGGTATATTATTTTATAATAATCATAGAATTTACCTTGACAAGCTGGGACTGGAACATCCCATGAGTAATAACCATATGGAGACTTCCTGCATACAGCCGTACTTTTCCCAATGAGCCGAAAACCTCGATCGCAAGCCCAGCGAACCATACTGTTGAGCTGTCCACCTGTCTGACTGACAATGAAACCATGTGGAGGGGACTCTGGAGTACTGCAGTAGAGAGCTTTAAACATAAATATTGAATAAATAAAAGATGCATTTAGAATCCAGATGACAATTCTTGACAAAGTGGTCAGCTAATAACAAGTTGAGAAAATGTCACTAAAAGTTGTTGTATTTTGTATCCTGATCATGCATGCATCAAGCAATTTCACTAAGTACAAAGGTGAAGGAATAGGGCTTTACAAGGGCTTGAGGTTTTAGTAACCTCAAAGGAAATGTAACGATAGCTCACTTCTATAACTGTTATTTTTCACCANTAAAAAAAAAATCAGAAATTTTTATGAGACCAAAAAGATATGTAAGAGATATAGTTGTTATAATCTGAAAGGATATATGTACTTGAAGTCTCTCTGACGTTAAAGATAGCTTACTAACTATACTATCATTATGATTATATTTCTTTTAACTCTCTTGTTCATTAAGTTCATGAGTACAAAGTCCTTGGTTTTGGCTACCTTGACAAAGGAGTGGACCAGAAGGGACTTCCTTCATGCTTTGAAGAAATGTTGGTAACCATTGGTATCTATTTTCTCAGGCAAAAAGAAATGTGCTGCTTCACTTGCCCTTTAAGTACTTCTGTGTCCCATGACTTAGATCAATGGTTTTCTCAGTCAAAGTCTTCCTCTGATCAGGAGGGAGTCGTGGCTGTTTGTTTATTTTTTATTAAAGCAAGCAGCAGAATGAGAAGCACTGCCATATCTTTCAGAGAACATACTATGAAAATATTTTCTTCCTTAAATCTCCCCTGCTTTATACTCTTGGAAGAACCAGAGACACCTCTATTTCTTTAGGGTATTTTCTCAGTGATATAGATCACTAGTAAACTTTTCCTGTCTAACTCTAAATAGTTCTCTTGCTGCCAGTGGGGAAAGAGTTTTAAGAACTTTCAACAGATCTAACAGGTACTACAGGCAATGAAAATGGGTACCATATAATATTTTGTGCCTAGCCAACAGTGAATTTTATCTAGCTATACAACAAACATTTTACCTCTTAGAAAACTGTCCTCTCCTAAAGGGAAAGATGACACTGACATTGTTTTACAGACTGTTGTGAGCCTAATTATTTTACTGAAGTAGTGAAGTGGCCAAAAATTGAGTTAGGAAAGACAAAAAAACACAGCGGAAAGAAGAATTTTATAATTATTCTCTATTGCTTTCTCCACTTGGTAAAGTGAAATTGTTTTATGCCANAATTTCACTAAGTACAAAGGTGAAAGAATAGGGCTTTACAAGGGCTTGAGGTTTTAGTAACCTCGAAGGAAATGTAATGATAGCTCACTTCTATCACTGTTATTTTTTCACCATCTTCTTTTTTAAACTAAGTAAGCTACAGAATTTTAGTTCATGATGAAATTTATTTCACTTGTATAAATTTCAGTAGTGTATATAATTTTTTTTAATTTTTTTTTAAGAAGGAAACATCAAGGGCATACCACACATAATTCTTTTCAAATAATCTTTTCCTTCTGGTCCTAAATAAGTTATTTCTTTATTTCCTTCAAGTTTTGTAATACAATGAACTGAAGTGAACTAGAAAATCTAAAATAGATTTTTACCATAGTTATGAGTGTCACCAGATATCCATGGCAAAACCACTGAATCTGCTTGCTTTATTTTTATTATTATTATTATTATTATTATTATTATTATTATTATTATTATTATTATNGAGAACATACTATGAAAATATTTTCTTCCTTAAATTTCCCCTGCTTTATACTCTTGGAAGAACCAGAGACACCTCTATTTCTTTAGGGTATTTTCTCAGTGATATAGATCACTAGTAAACTTTTCCTGTCTAACTCTAAATAGTTCTCTTGCTGCCAGTGGGGAAAGAGTTTTAAGAACTTTCAACAGATCTAACAGGTACTACAGGCAATGAAAATGGGTACCATATAATATTTTGTGCCTAGCCAACAGTGAATTTTATCTAGCTATACAACAAACATTTTACCTCTTAGAAAACTGTCCTCTCCTAAAGGGAAAGATGACACTGACATTGTTTTACAGACTGTTGTGAGCCTAATTATTTTACTGAAGTAGTGAAGTGGCCAAAAATTGAGTTAGGAAAGACAAAAAAACACAGCGGAAAGAAGAATTTTATAATTATTCTCTATCGCTTTCTCCACTTGGTAAAGTGAAATTGTTTTATGCCAATAACTTCTCTAGTATCTACAGATACTATTTACATTCTATTTCATGTCTTTGGTCATGATAAAAAATCAAGTATAGAATTTGTGTAATTGCTGTAAATTGGAAACTACTTTAGCTTGATTAATGAATATTATTATCCTGTAAAATGGATATTATATAATAATTATATAAAATTGATTATCTAAAAATCAATCTTTGTTATGTATCATTTTCATGCAGTATTCATATATATTCATTTGAATTAATAATGCACACAATGTTGGCTTTTTTGACATACTAATTGTTCTCTTCTAATATGGCTTGCTGATTCTGTTGAACCTTAAATTAAAGAGTTCAATCCTTCAGGGCCTTACATTTTTCCACCTTATAGCTGCTCACTCCTGCCTTGTTTCCACCTCTTCCTCTGTCCCACCAAAAGTGTTAATGATGAATTGTGTAAAGATCCAGTATGAATAACAGAGGCACATGTGTGCACATAGATAATAAGAAGGAGAAGGGGGAAGCTGTTTCTTCCATCTTTAGTACTGGCTTATGCCATTTTTAAGTCCTGTGAAACACTTCCTTAAATCTCTACAGAGCACATGTGTTTCATATATCCTACTTAGGGTGTGTGTATTTTTTTTTTCCTCACAAGATCAGTATCATCAAGTTCATATATAAAACAGATTGGACTTCCTTTCAGTCGGGGCAATTCATGTTACAAAGTATAGCTTAAATTACCCTTCTCATATACATAAATATGTTCCATCTGAAATTTTATACACATGAAAGAAAGTCTGATTTACTTACCTATATATCTTATCCTGAATCCTTTTTTATTGGTGCCATGATCTGCTGACCACCGGAGAAATACTTCATGGCCATTGCTGGTTATATTTAGAGAAGACGAATAGTCCCCACTGAGAGAAATGAGCAATGGGCTATGACTATTTGGTCCTTGATACAAGGAAGGGGGAAAAAAAAAAAAAAAGAGAAAAAAAAAAAGAAGTTACAAAGTTCAAAATAACATAAAAGACATTAAATGCATACAATTAATATACATAGAAAATATCCTCCAAGCAAATGGTAAATTAATCTGAATTAAAAATGGAAGTTGACATTACATGTTATACTCTAGAGAGTACATATTTGTTCAGAAACCAAATTATTTCTAGACATAATTAATGCAGTACAATTTTGAAGCACAGTAGTCCAACAGTTCTTTTTAGCGCCACGAATCCAAATAATTACTTATTTAAGATTTTTTTATACTGAAAAATTATGGTATGCATAAAAAATAGTGATTACACAGATGCAATGTAAATATATATATGTATAAAGTATCATCCAAAGTTATGCATCCTATAGTTACCATCAAACACCTCAAGTATATCAAATTCCTTTTCTGTCTGGAAGAATTCAAAGAACATGCTGATATTATAACCCTTTTCCACAGTAATGGTCCACGCACACATCTGGAGATTGGGGTAGCTATCAGGATATCCAGGGCTCAGTATTACTCCTGTTGAATCCAGACGCATTTCATTGGCTGGACAAAGTACTGTGAAACAGAAAGATTGGTAAAAAATCTATAGGCCACTATTTCTGTGATTGGCAAGATTTTCCTGAGTTTAATCAGCATTACTCATTTTATTTCCATAAAAATAGAAAGACTGACAACATTTTAGAAAGATAGTCAGGTAGTAGAAAAAACCTAAAGTAATGTTTATCTTAAAAATAAGCCCGGCAACCCTCAGAAGTTATCAACTAATGATGTTTTTCTTCTTTCATTCTCAGATATTATTCATTCAGATATTATTGTAGGCTGTGCTTAAGTACTAAACTCTTGCGTTGTTCAAAAAGTGAACTGTAGACTTTTTTTTTTTTCCCCCCCCCTCAGATTGCTATTACTGTCAGCAACAATTCCAGGTAAAGTCTTGCACTGAAAGCAAAACGTGAAGACACTGTGATTTTTGGTTGTCAGATTCTAAATAAAGAGTAATCAATCCCACTCACAATCTGTATAAAGCAGCACCTAAATTTTGAGATCCTCAATCAAGCTCCAAGAACATTGATGTACCTACAGACAATGTAAGCACTATTCAGGTATGATTCCTTTGGTCTAGGAAATAAAAGACACACTTCAGACTGACATTTTATGATTAGTAGGACTCTGTAAGACTAATTAGACAAGAAGATGACTTGTGCTAATCCAGTTACCTAGTTTTTTGATTCATAGAAACCTCAGAAAATGCTATGTTACTGCTTTTACATGCAACAAAAAACAATTGAAATTCAATTTTTTTCCTTCGCCACACCTAACACAGTCCCATTTCTTTCCTAACTCTTAACAAATAAAGCAGCAAAGAAGTGTTCTCAAAATCAAAGCCTGTGACTACAACTCAAGATATTGGTGTTATAATCCTGAATGAGCAAGAGAATCTCAGGCTGCCTTTGGGCAATGCATCTAATTGCTCCTTAGTTTAAAAACAAGTAGAACAGTTCACCATATGACAAACACTTTCTGATGAAATAAAGAGCAAATCAGGAGGAAAAAAAAAAATAGGTGATTTCTGCCCCACTTAAAAGTAAAAATCGAGATATGACCCTGATATGTACACACACACACACACATATATATATTTATATTAACTATTCCTCATCATTCTTCACTTCTTTGGTAAGCATGACAGATGTGTAACTGTGTCATATATGTTATGTGCATATTGAATCTGTATCAACAAACCACTTTTTTTAATTAAAACTATGAATGAGAGATTTTTTGGTTATACATTCACATTTCTAGTGAACTCTCAAGTTCAGACAGCTGGATACTTTCTTCCTTTTAACACAGAAACAGACTATTTCCCTCATGAGTAGATGTAAGTCAGCTGGACAATAAATTACAAAAATCTGAGGTTCTTAATTGCTGACAGCCTTCTTCCCAATTTTACCTCTAGGAAATAAGAAAATGAACATGCTTTACCCTTTTCTCTAAAACATTGCTGGGAGAGTCTAGACACCACAAATGAGATTGTTTCCTGCAGTGATAAAAGACGACACTTGCTCCATCCCTGCTGACTTCTTCAGCAGGCATTGCCTACCATACCTTCACCTTACTCTAAAGAATTATTTTTTCATATATTCCACATCATATTCTGAAATTATTAATCTTCCACTTACAGCTGTGCTGGAAAATACATAGAAGCTCTGACAATTCTTAATTTTCGTAGTTTCAGGAGGCATAGAGGATGCTAGCAGGGTAAATGCTACTTTGTAAATAATGTATCACCACTTTTAAAGCAGCTGCTGAAATTGAGCAAAATGGTGTTTAAAAGTATGATGAAGAGGCTTAATTTTGGATTTATCTGGACTCACTAGGTCTACACAGAATAAAAATTTCATTAAATAAAAATATTTGATATTACCATGTTATTGGAACTTTTTTCAGAACTGCTTTTGCTTCATGATATGTCAACAAGTGCCTATAAACTCATAAAATGTTTTGGGTTGGAAGGGACCTTAAAGATCATCTAGTTCCAACCCCCCTGCCATGGGCACGGACACCCTCCACTAGACCACTTTGCCCAAAGCCTCTGCCAACCTGGCCTTGAACACTTCCAGGGAGGGGACATCCACAATTTCTCTGGGCAACCTATTCCAGTGCCTCACCACCCTCAGGAAAGAATTTCTTCCTTATATCTAATCTGCATCTATCCTCCTTCGGCTTAAATCCATTACCCCTTGTCCTGTCTCTACATGCCCTTGTAAACAATCTCTCTCTATCTTTCCTGTAGGCATCTTCAGGTACTAGAAAGACTCATTTAAGTCTCCCCAGAGCCTTCTGTTGTCCAGGCTGAACAACCCCAACTCTCTCAGCCTGTCCTCTTATGGGAGGTGCTCCAGACCTCTGGTCATCTTTGTGGCCCTCCTCTGGAATCGCTCCAACAGCTCCATGTCTTTCTTGTACTGGGGACCCCAGAGCTGGATGCAGTACTCCAGGTGGGGTCTCACAAGAGCAGAGTAGGGGTCCCTCAACCTGTTGGTCATGCTTCTTTTGATGCAGCCCAGGATACAGTTGGCTTTCTGGGCTGCAAGCATACATGGGCAGCTCGTGTAGAGCTTTTCATCAACCAACACCCTCAAGTTCCCCCTCAGGGCTGCTTTCAGTCCAGACTATAGTTTATTCAGAACTGAACACTGCTAAACAGGAGCCTCAAAACCTATTTTTCATATTCACAACTAACAGTTACATGAAAGTGAGTTACTACTGAGCCTTTACATGTTACACAATAAAATAATAGGGTCTTAGATTTCTCAAGAACACTGAAAATAATATTGGCTTATTAAATATAAAAATGAGATTTTTATGGGGAGAGGTCATTGACCTATGAAGAGAGATAGAGAACACAGAAAGAGAGAGAGAGGGGAAAAGAATAACAATTTTTATAAAACCCCCTCATGAGTCATAGAATGGTTTGGGTTGCAAAGGACCTATGAAGATCATCTAGTCCAACTCTCTGCCACAAGCAGGGACATCTTTCACTAGATTAGGTTGCTCAAAGCCTCATCCAACCAGGCCTTGAAAAAGAGAAAGGAATCTGTACATATATTTTAAAATATTCACTTTCACTTTCAAAATTAGCATCTAATTGCTAAATTTAAATAGTTGTTTCTCTTGTCCTATGTCTCAATTAATCAAGAAGAAAACTCATATGGCTAGAGTCTGGCTGTCAAAGTATAGTGTTGTACTTGTGATACAGACTTTATCTCAAGCAAATTAAAGAACTGATCCTCTCAGGTTTTATACTTACATACATACATACACACACAGAGGTGTGGCAGAAAGAGCATCATAGTCATGTGGCTGCACTAGTTTATTTACAGCTAGTTTTGCTGTCTCCATGTGATTCTGCTTTGCAAACTTTCAGGTTCAGGATTACCAGGTAAACATCCCTCAGGAATTCTACCAAGAGCTTAAAGACTTATTTCTGTAAATGGATTCCCTTGGGAAATGGGTAGCTAAATTTGGTTTGTTGTTTTGTTTGGGTTTGGGTTTTTTTTTTAATGAATCTGAGCTAATGTGGCTGAGAGAAATAATTTTGTCAGGGTCTTCTAATTATGATGCAAAATACAGTTTGAATCTTCTTATTCTGAAGCTTTCATTTTATCCTGAAAGTAGAAGCTAATTTCAAGGAAAATTAAGGGCAAAGTTACATGCTGCGTATGACAAATGCTTTATTTTAACAAAAGATGTTAGACATTAGCATAAGCTTGTGGAAGTTAGTGATTATTTATGGCTCTAAAGAAGTAAATCTTAATGAATTGTAAGAAATGCTGGTCCAACTGATACACATCAGAGAAAAATAGGGAAAAAAAGGCAACATATTTTAAATAGTACTAAAAGTAGTATAAACAAAACTGTAACAATTAAAATCACCAAATAAAATCTCAATTATATTTTGCTTCAATATTTTCTCCTAGGGATACCTCGATATTCTCTACTGTATCTTTACTGAAATACATTAGATTCAAAACTAAAATACTGTTATTTAAATTCTGTTCAGCAGTCCTCTTCATATTCAATAAATAAATGAATGTTGAACATGAGTATCAATTTATTTCAAGTTAAAAATTGAAGCAAAATTCAACCAAAACTCATCACTGGGTAAAGTGTCTAATATATGCACTAGGTTAAGGCAACAGAAGTTAACACTGAAGTCTAACAATAAACATATACTCTGCCTGGTGAAAAGAATTAGTAAACTAATACAAATATGAACCAACAGAAGAGCTGAGTTTATTCCTTGAAAGTGACTCTTACGTAATGTGTTACACCCTGCACAATTAAAGTCTGGTAGTTGATATATAAACCAGTGTAGTACACTAAAATCATGAAAGACATAAATTTTAGGCATATAATTTTGCTGCCTGTAGATTTGACAGAGCTCTCTATTGATCTGGGTTTCAATATTGAAATTTAGCTTACATATTGCTGTCTTCAAACTTACACATTACATACATAAATACAAGAGAAAATTATGTTGCTGCTTATTCTAGGTGGTCAGTTTGAATGGGCATTTTAAACATGTTTTAACTAATTCCTTTGATTCTTTATTTTCCGAGTCTACTAACTCTGAAGATTATTTTAATTTCATTCAGCTTTAGACTGAAACAATAAGAGCACTGATTTAATATTCATTATTTGATCCAATATTTAGCATTTATATGTGATAGAAGAAAGATAAACTCTAGCAACTGAAGTCATCATTCCTGCATTTTTGTCTTGAGTCTTGCAATGAACATAAATATGCCTTCAGCAACATGTGCTGAGAGAATGCCTCAGGATCAGCACATATGTCTCTGTTTGTTCTATCTATTATTATAGCATTTTAACATTTAAAGTAGTGCCTGGAAGTTGCTATGTTTTTCTACCCATTAAATACTATGAGCCTGCTAAATTAAGAATTTAATTTAAATTGGGGTGTTGGAAACTATTCCTAGACAGAATTGTACCTAAATAAATGCATGGATTTTCAGAAATTATCAGTGTTAAAGTTCTTATAAACTTGTAATTCAAGATCACTTTGTATTTTTAAGAAACAGACTTACTACTACAAATTATTTTAACTTTTGCATAGCTTTGTGCATAAAACCAGGGGAAAATAGCTTATTCAGCAGTAGTAGTTGACCCTTCCAGTTTTTAAGGAATGCAGGAAAAAGGTATATTTTTAAGGCAGTATTCTTTCAACTCTCAGCTGAAAATTGAGTTCAACATTGTAGTCATTGTAGTCATAATTCAATTCTAAAAGTTTAAATTCATAACAACTAAATTGTGCACCAGTTTGAAACTTCAGAAATTACTAAGAAAGAGTCAAATATTAAAGTCATAGATTTACTTACAATTAATTCACTATTTCCAAATAAATCTTTCATCGTGAGTGTTTTATAGTTATGTTAATTAATTACAATTGCGTGGGGGGGTAGGGGGGAAGTAAACAAACAACATCTTATTGATAGAAAACCCAGATGGCAGTATTATTCATTTAATACAAATGTAAATCAACTACATTTATGATAACTTATTTGGGAAAGTATTTTAATATTGCAGTAGATGTTAGAATATTAATCTCAGGAGTAGATGGCTCATGAAAGCATATCACAACAACTCATAGGATTCAAAATGGCTTTTGTTTACATAAATTATACTTTTATGAGGCTGTGGGTTTTTGTTGGGTTTTTTTCCCCTCAAAATGTCTTATCATACATGTTTATAAGTGTATGTACTTATTTATCTTTCTGGAAATAAATGGAAGAATTAGTAAGAAAATATAAACACATGCCCATCACTGAAACTTTAAAGAGGTTACAGTTTTTTTTAAAAAATCATGTGCAAAGTTTATCTCCATTAGCTCCCTAGCTGGTTTGTTATGAAAGCAAACTTGCATTTTCTTTGAAAATGACGGAAAAATTCTATTCAAGCATAACACATCAAAACGTCAGTTTAATAAAGACTGGTTTATATTGTGCTGTTAGTGGTTGGCAGGATTGTAATCTTGTTTCAACCTTAACAAAGAGGTAGTGTTATATCTCTCTGTTCACAATAAAAGGAGGAAAACATGAACACAGACAGATATACACATACAGAAAACCTATTCTTTAGAATTCACTGAATAAAAATCGAAGCACTTAAGGTTGCACTGAAAAATGATGTCATGATCTTGTTTACCCAAATCCATGCTATGTTAATTTAGTGTTTTAAAACAATTCCATATAAATTTTGATACTATTATGTTCTAGATAAAATGAAATAATCTCATTATTTATTAAATTCAGACTCCCTCCAAAAACAGAATTGTGAAATTATTTTCAAAAAGTAGAGCAGCAGTTCTTTAAACTCATCAAATTCATTAAAGCACTATTAATTAATTTGCCTTAATATTTGATACACATTCACCATAACAAACAGTGATAATATCGGGAAAAACATCAATGAGTCCGAAATATTTTCAGTGTGCTATCTTATCTAAAGAGACAGTGGAGGGTATTCAAGGAATCACCATTCAGCTGGTCTGGCAGGAGGAAAAGAAAAAGGAGAAAAAACCTTGACAGGTAGGTGGTGCTCCATCCATCTGAAGCCTTTCACCTAGGCGGCATGTCAGAATTTCATTACCAACCAAAGTAAAGCCTGGTTGACACTGGTATCTTATTATGTCTCCTGTTTGGAAAAACAAAACAAGACAAAACATAAACAAACAAAAGAAACATTAAACAGCAATTAACTGGGACTTTTAGCTTTGAAAACATTATTGATTAATGAAGTTTCTTGCCACCATATATAATGGGCTAAATGACCTCTGGCATAAACAACTCTGATTAGTCTGAGAAATGTAGTAAATGAGCATTGTGTTGCACACTATGCTCCATCTATCACTGTTTTACACCACATTATTAGTTGGATAGTTTGCTAATTTGTCTGGCTTTGACTGAAGCTGTGTAAACCATGTGTCCACAAAGCTTTAAGCAATATAATTTATTAGATAATCACTATGGAACTAAATAAAGAGACAAGATCAAGTCAGCAACCCATACAATCCT
>VXBL01004729.1:629862-669307 GCA_013400195.1 Aramus guarauna | reverse complement strand
GGACCACCGAGGGGGGGGGGGGGGGGGGGAGCGGGACGGACACGGAAATAGGAACTGAAATTAGTTGATGATACATAAATTTGGCATGGTGAGAATAAGAAATTGTATTTTTTAATTAAGAAATTAAAATTAATATAGTTTTATGTACCAATGAAAGTAAAAATTTGTACATCTCATTAGTTCTCTTTGGTCCAGATTACAGAGCCGAAAAAAAAAAAATCTTTGTTACCAATGTAACTAATCAAATATCGGAATATATTAAAAGTAAATTTATTTTTCTTTGCAATCATGTGAGCAAAACTAGCTGACCAGATATCTGACATTTGATCATGTGAGTCATATTTCTTTGAACGATAGGTGGCTAAGTAATATTATTAACAAGTCTTAGAAGGTCAGAATGTCATCCTCTTCTCAGATCCTCCTAATTTTTACAAATTTGATTTTAGCTTTCAGGTCACAGAACCTATTTCTGGTGCAAAATACATTGTCTACATGCTTTTTTGTGGGTTTTGTTTGCTTCAGTGTAAAACAATGTTTTATATTAATCATTATGAAATCGATATTTTAAAATTAAATCAATTAGAAAGGAGTTACTATATTACTTGTATGTGATCTCTGAAGCATAGATGGGATTCAGGATCCCATTCAGAGATGGGAAGAGGAATGACTTCTTAAATATTTATTTTCAAATAGAATTCTAGCACATCACAGGCATGATTTGTGTCTTGAAAAGCAAGAAATTTATGTGCATAGCAGTCCTTTTTTATAAAAAAAGACAAAAAAGTTGCTTTTATTTTCTCTTATATTACCTATTTCAAATTCATCGTCCTCAGTTAGAATTTCAGCATTTGGTATATTTGTTGGAGGCTGACAGACCCGGAGCTGATAGGCTATAAACAGGAAAAAAGCACAGTTGAGAGTCCCGTACTTAGACAGCTAACACAGCCATGCAACCATAGCTGAATTAATACCCATATTAACAGGCTAAAAATAAACATCTATCCATTTAATTTGAAACTTTGAGGAGAATCAAAAGAAAGGAAACATATGACTTTCAGAATTAATGAAAAAATGGAAATTGCATCTGTGTTCTTAATAAGTTATTTAATTTCGGTGGCAAAATCCTCCTCATAAATAACTTAAGAAGCTTAGAAGTTGTTGCCAGTTTTCTCACTTAAGTGATCTCATCTGAAAAGCAAATATTTTTTGTATTGTGCAATCATTTTGTTTGGGTTTTTTTTACCAGAGCCGATTATTGCTGAACTTCTGAAACTTTGTAATAAAGACAAGTTTTAGAATCCAAAAGATTCTAGCCAGAGGCAGCATAACCGATGGGCAGAAGCACTTTGAATGTGAATTTTCTGAGTAAATTAACGGTTGTGGAGCACATCTCATTTGCAGATAGGGTCAGAGAAGAATTCTACTTTCAAACTTCTCATTTGAAGTCGCACAAGAAATAATTTTCTGAGTTTTAATACATGTATGCAAAAGCAAGACAAAATAATTAGATGAAACAAATGATAAAAAAAAGACAAGTAGGGAGAGTATGCAGAAGCTATATAGCTATATTTTTTTTTACAGAGAACTTGTGAGTATAGGCCTGTGTTTGGACACAGGTGAAATTCCCTTCCATCTGAGTGCAATTAGGACAGAAATCTGGCCAAAGAAATCACACTGAAGTAGTTATACTGACAATGTAGTCTTCCGTGTTTTAAGGTGTACACTCAGTTGTTCAATGAGTCAAACATGCCGGGTTTTCACTGATATTACATCTTCATATGGCATTGTTTTAGAGCATCTCTCATTAGCAAGGAAACATCGACTTATGACAGATGACAATTCAGCCTCAGTTATACACAATTTTGTTACTTCCTGTGCTTGGATCCTTTAGTAATCAAATTGGTCAAACTTTTGTCAGTCACAAAATTTTTATTTTATCCAGGTAAGATATTTTGTTGCCCATATTTGTCATTTTCCTAGTCCACTCCTTTTTGTCAATCGTATAATGAAGAGCCAATTAAATCAGTGCATCAGAAAGCTAACATCCTGCCTTAGGATAAAGTAATTTAAATTAAAACACACCAAGCAAACATGGAACAGCTGTGCTATTTGCATTTAAAAAAAAATAAAAATCACCAACATAATAAAAAAATGGATTCAATAAAAAATTTATATCATTTATTTCAAATGTCTCTCATTTAGAGGTATCGTTCATTTTAATCCTCAAATTATCTATTTTAAATAAATTTGATTCCTCTCATTGCCTTGCTTTTATTGCTATAAATTGCATGTAGCTGATATGAAGGATCACAGACTCAAGGATACTGAGAGATTTATTTATCCTGACAACATCAATCCAAAAAATGTTTTAAGGTTCTTCATGAATAATCCTTTGTGCAGCTCAGTTTGCATCTTTATTACGCATTAGAGCCCACACTTGTGGAATGACAATTTCCACAATAACAAAAGAAACAAGTACAAAGCGATCAAGCTCTTCAGACATTTTATTACTAAGTATGGGCATTTTTACATGTGTTTGGTCATATACTGAAATATTCATATATATCAATGCATACCAATTCAAATAGTGATGAACACAAAGGGTCAGTTTCTCCTTCACAGACTGCTACACGCAATTTAGATGCCCAGATTTAGAATGAGAATGACCCCCCTCTGCCTAATCCTACTGGAGTCTTTACTCCACAATCAATTCAAGTGCTGTCGCTGCTGGGGGTTTTTTTTCCATTGCGGGATTTAGGTCTCTTTGTTTTATTTTGTTTTATGTAGATTAAAGTTTCTTTAATCCCTTCAGTTCTATCCATCTGTATTCACCTTGGTCTTTACTAAGTCAAAAAGAAAGCTTTCTAGTCCCAAATCTGATCATGATCCAGAAAACAGACAGTAGCCTGTCCATGTTTCCTGGAGTAAGTCAATCCAAGAGGCATTCACAGAACACCTAAAAACATCTTTGCTTCTGAATCTCTTTCTTTGTAATGACAGGAACGCAAGAGAACACTTGGCCACAGAAAGTTTAAATGACTACAAAAAGAGGTAGAATTTGGTGCATTAATACTTACACATTTTCATTCAGTCAGTATTTAATTCAAGGGCACTTTAACATTAACTACACAGTATAGTTCACTATCATTGAAATCTCTAGAATAACAGTACATTTTTCAAAATATTCAAATACCTATGAGAAATTTAATGATCCCCACAATTATTTAGATTACAAAGGAATTTTAGAAGCATGGTAAGCAGTGAGAAGAGGAGCACCTTGAACTGCAGAGTCTTGATGCTACCTTCTTTGTTCATTTCTCTCCACAGTACCTTTTTTTTCCTTGACTACTAGTAAATTTAATATCTAGTCAAGAAAATAGCTTGTTTTCATAATTCATATTGGTCTTTCATATGTTAGCATTACTCTAGCGGTGGTCAGTCATATTAATAACAGCAAATCTTCTTAGAAAAAATAATTAAAGTATTTTTTTTCATGATATTTCTTCCTGCAGTAATCAGTACAGAAAGAAAAATACTGTAATTTATCACACTTACCATGATAACTAAGTACAAAGAAGCCACTGGTAGTAAAGTCACTGTGGAACTTGATCAGAATCTGATTGGAAGTGCTATAGACTGATTCTAATGCAGTGTTGCCACTAAATTGTCCAATCTGAGGAGAAGTTTGGTCTGGTCCATCCCTAGGAAAAATAGATGCAAAAAGATTTTTTTTTTTTTCCCCAAACAAATAATTTAATTTCTCCAAATATTAATATAATGTAGTAAAAATTATCTAGATTACTCTAAAAGGCATGAGTGATCTAAAACCAGATAAAACAGACATTAAAGATTGAAAGTCTTTTGAAACTCTATATGTGGACTGGAATATAACAGGTAGTATCTTAGAGGATCTAGAAAGTAAGATGCTCAATTCAAACAGCTTTTGGGAGTAATATTTTATTTTTAAATAAAAATTGCAGCAAGCTCAAAATGATTGAATTTGTGATCGTATTTTATCTTCCTGACACAAATTCTGCTCACATTTACTTATCTATACTTTTCAATGTGGCTATCAGAAAATAAATAAACCTTATACTGCTCATCTCCCCCAATCTTCTAAATTTGGTCATTTCTAGGAAAATTAAGAGAAGAACTATGGGAGAAAGTCCAGCGGAGGTCTACAAAGATGATTAGAGGAACATCTCTCTTATGAGGAACGGCTGAGAGAGCTGGGTCAGTTCAGCCTGGAGAAGAGAAGACTGAGATGGGATCTGATCAATGCTTATAAATATCTGAAGGGTGGGTGTCAAGAGGATGGAGCCAGACTCTTTTCAGTGAAGCCCAGCAACAGGACAAGGGGCAATGGGCACAAACTGGAACACAGGAAGTTCCATCTGAACATGAGGAAAAACTTCTTTACTCTGAGGGTGACCGAGCACTGACACAGGCTGCCCAGAGAGGTTGTGGAGACTCCTTCTCTATATAGGTCCCTTCCAATCCCTACCAATTTGTGATTCTGTGAATACTGTTTATAAATGCGGGTTTTATTGATAATGATTATTTTAAGCATGCTACTTTTAGAAATTCTCTCATGTCAGAATGTTTTATCTTAGCTTCCCTGCCCAATTA
This sequence comes from Aramus guarauna, assembly GCA_013400195.1. Lineage (NCBI taxonomy): Eukaryota > Metazoa > Chordata > Aves > Gruiformes > Aramidae > Aramus > Aramus guarauna. The sequence goes on along the minus strand of VXBL01004729.1, from coordinate 664,678 downwards.
ATGTTATAATGCTATCATTTATAATTTGTAGTGCATATGAACACATAAGAATTAATTTAAAGTTTGTTTTTATGACTAGTTTTCTAAATCAGTTTCTTGCTGAGAGAGATGTGCTTTGCATTTTATATAAAAGGTTGCATCTCTTTGGCTTAGGTAAACGTTCACACAAATGTTGGTAGTTTTTACCAAAACTATGTATGACATGCAGTTGACTAATTTCTTAAATCCTTGTTTACATACATTGATAGATATTATTTTTTACTATTTATTATGATTTAGACAATACATGAACTGCTGATAAGATCAACGCTACCTTATGAAAGAATGAAATACTAATTTCATCAGAAGAATTAAATGAAAGTTAGTACTAAACAATAGTGGAACTGTACATAGGACAAAATCACGATGCAAGGGTATTAAATTTTCATGCTCACTTCCTTCCAGATCGGAAGTGATGAATATTAAAAGTTTAAATTTTCTAATTGTTATAGGCATAAGATATTTTAACTTAAAGTAATTTGAAAATAAAATGATGGATTTTTTTTGTTTTGAAATTTTTACAGTAATACATTTGTCCAAATTCTTGCACATTGTCCCTTCCCATTCTGTTTTATCAGGGGTATAGTATGATTTGAAGAAGCATTTGAATTGTGAATAAAATGTATTTTTTTCCATTGTAAAGAGCTATCAAAATTTCTAATCAGTTCTCTAATGTTCATATATAAGTAACAACATGCATGATATAGACATTAATAGCATAATAAATGCTTTCATTTCATTTACATTCTCCTAAAAGTGTTCTTAACCTAAATAGGATACAAAACATCTAAAAGAAAAAAATCAGCAGAGAACGCATAATGAAATAAACTCAAGGTTTTACCTTTGTCATGGTATATACAATTACTTTTATTGTAAGAACTAAGCTTGTAACACAGACAAGAGTACAACTGAAAGCAAATTAAATCACTTGGTAGAAAGGAGAGCAGAATGGAAGAAGCACTAGAAGTGGACAGTAGTGTTCTAGTTTGTGTAGGATTAAATAGAGAAAAGATGTCTGTATGCACACAGAAGTATAATTTAATTCAGGAAAGATTCTGAATGTCAGCCTAAATTTGATATACGAAACAAGTGGTGAAGAGTTAAAGGGATTCAGAATTATCTGAATTTTATCAAGGCAATAGTCTGGGTAGATATTCTGATCAAATTTTGGTTAGATTTTTAAGTAATCCAGTATGTGGGATACAGGACAAGACAGTATGTAGGACACAAGATGAAAAAGAACGACCTACAGAAATGATCACAAGAGTACAGAGAACTGTTTAATGTTTAGGAAAGTAGGAATGAAATCCTGAGTTATATGAATTTATGTCAATTCAAATTAGATTTCTGTGCAACAGAAACATAAAATGAATAATTAATATTCCAAATTGCCTCTCATTATTTTGCATTACTCAGACTACAAAACTGCTCTCTCAACCTGCAGATTTTCAGTCTGCAGATCCAATAATCATAGAATCACAGAATGGTTTGGGTTGGAAGGGACCTTAAAGACCATCTAGTTCCAACCCCCCTGCCATGGGCACGGACACCCTCCACTAGAACAGGTTGCCCAAAGTCCCATCCATCCTGGCCTTGAACACTTCCAGGGATGGGGCATCCACAACTTCTCTGGGCAACCTGTGCCAGTGCCTCATCACCCTCATAGAGAAAATCAGTGGATTACAGTTTTAGGCAAGCTTCCAAAAAGTCATAGCCAGCATTGAAATGCCTAAGAGACTCACTGGTAACCGTTTCAAGATTACTATAGGAGCTGTTACACTTGGTTACAGCCTCCTGCCTTTATCAACTTGGCAACTAAGATAAATGGGGGCTTCATTATCTGAGAAGACTCATGATAGACATGGACTCAGGTATGTAAAGAATATAATTTGTTTACAGCTATAGTCAGCTCAAGTCTTTTTGTCATAGCCAAATACAAATACAATCTTTCCTTTTATGTGCTCTTAACCATTTAAAAGAAGCCAATGTGGAAGAAATTAAGAAAGTGTTGCTGTAGTTTCTAGTACTAACATGCTAAAACATTGTAATACACACAGCTGCAACTGCTCATTATCACTCTTCAGTATTGCTTCTTTTGGTTATTGATAAGCTGTCATATCATAATTATGAATGCTTTTCTTCATCAAGAAACTGAGGCACACTATTATTGTTTTTGAATTCTTAAACCAAAAACTATGATACTTCATATCCAGTGATATCTAGAGAGAATGGTACATCGGAAAACATGGATTAGTGCAAATCACTAATTTGCCTTAGAGAAAACATTAGTGTCAAGGGAGAAATCACAAATATACTATTTTTAATTCATACTTTGTTGCATAGTGTCACATGAAGATTAAATAAATGCCAAAAGTCTTCTCTTACCAGACAGTTATGAAATCATATATTGGCTCTGTTTGGAGAACTGTGAAATTGATGTAGATTCCATTCCCAGGTGGTACTCTTACAAGCCAGAAGCAGTCTTGAAAGTTTGGATACTCATCAGGGTATCCTGGAGAGTATATGGTGCCATTCATTGCAGTTATATTTCCTCCACAAAGGGCTATAAAAAAGACATTTGTTTTCAAAAAAAATGAGATGCTTCTTACATTCTTCTTAGACCATGTAAAAGACATACTTTTTAACACATTTGGTACACTATAACCAGATTATGTAAAACCATTGCTGTGTATGCAAAACAAATTTTACTGAGCTTTTTGCAAAGAGTCAGAAGTTTATTTTGACACTATTGGTCAAATCTAAAAGGAAAAAAAAAAAAGTAATTCTGATGTCATAAATACTCTCAGAACTGAAACTAAAGTAATATTTAGACACTGGGTTAAATTATTCCCTGCACAATTGAAAACCATTTTGTTATGGCTTTGTGTAAATGCCAGCTACAAATTAGCAGTGAAAGACACTAATTGCTTTCATTTATTTTCACAAGAAGGTAGCCAACCAAAATTATCAGGTGAGCGAAGAGATATGCTAAGTTGATGGACGATGGGTGGGGGAAAATTAGAAGGGAGTTTAGAAATGAAAATATGGTGTGCAACAGTATCAATAACAATTTTGCATTTCCTGAGATAAGTTCTGGTAGACAAAGTGAGAGTCCTTTCTGTAATTCTTGTTGAAGTCTGCTAATTTTAGACATCATAAAGTGCAAGACTGACCATACAGGTTTTGGACTTTCATAACTATGTGTTTCAGGAAAACTATTAGTCCAAACGATATGATTTTCTCCACAGAGGTTTCAGATGCATGTTGAATATAACTCCACCCTGTTATTACAGAAGAGAAACTATGTTATAGAAGTCTAGTACTGGGAAAGTGAGCAAAGCCTAAAACGGTATAATGTGCTTTATTTTGCATACATTCCTCCCCATTCCATCCTAAATGGGCATGGAATGACAACCCAGATTCCCTAAAATATGCCTAAGAGCCTTTAACCAGAGAAATATATGTTGGACATATAGGAATTATGCATTGTTTATATTTAGGCAAAGCACGTGTTATGGTTTTTATATATACTTTGGTGCTGAACTGTAGGGTAAGGAGACTTTCATAGTCACACCTCATCCATTCAGACTCAACAACTGGTTGCTTTTCTTCAGCATTTAGCTTCAAAGTCTCAAGGGTTTTTGAGTAGTGCAGACAGAATTGATTTTGCAGCAGGATCTTAGAGGAGTGAAGACATGGGCTGGTGACTGTCAGGCACTGAGTTTTCTTGGAGAAGGAGAGGGAACAGATTCCACAAGGATGAAAGTGAGGGAGATGGGTTAGGAAGGGTCAGAGAGTGTAAGATGTTTGTCTGAAAATAACAGAAGATTGGTGAGGAGGATTGTAGACACGCTCACGTGACTTGCAGCTGGAGTGTCAAAAAACACCTATATCATACTAATCGTTGTCTAGCCTTGTGTGTTCGACAAGTAGAACATCTGTGTTTAGATAACATAGGCCTGCGATAAAGGCACCCTATCGTGCATGCTTGAGATTCCTGCCCTGCTGTGGGAAGGATCAAAGCACAGTGGTAAACTACGCCTCCGTGAATCCCTGATATAAGGGTGAAAACAGCAGGTTTGGTGATCCTCTAGCACGAAATGAGCTCCTCAGTGCCTGCACCCCTGCTTCTGTGCCTCTGCCCGGGTGCTGTTTCAGGGATCCCCCAGCTGTGCAAGGTAACAAAAATAAATTTACTCTTTGCATTTCATCTGTGGTTTTGTGGTTGTTCCTGTGTTCTGCCTGTGCCAGCTCACACAATGGTGCTGAGCACAGGTTAGAGGGTTTTTAGGTGCATGAGGATGCAAGGAGAAGAGAACAAAACTGTTTAAACAGAAATCATGCTTAGTGATACTTGATTCAGATTGTCTGCTTCAAGAAGTCTGAGGCATTAAACAAGCCTTAGTATACACTGCCTTACAATAAAGGTACTAAAGCAAATACAGATTTAAAATACACTGTAGATTTCTGGCATTAGGCATACACAAAAAAACCCCCACTTTTAATGCTTTTGAACACAAGGCTTTATCTCAAATCAAGACAAGTACAACTAGAAGATACCTAATTATCTTTTTCTTTCAACAATAAAGAAAAAAAACCAAAACTCAAAACCATCAATAGCATCAAAAATGTTAAAAACTCTTTACTAAAAATAGCACAGTAAATATTTGCACAAAACCCCATGTAATTTAAGAAATTTCTCTTGGAGCTGAGTAATATTGGCAATCTTTAATCATGCAGTACAGCACACGGGTTAGATCTCCATTATCAATTAGGTTGATTTTTTTATCTACAGCTTCTCATATTATATTAAGTAGAAACAAAGAACTTCCAGCCACTGTTCAGGAACTTCATCAAAAGTGATACTCTGACCAGCAACATACTTTGGGCAGATTAAATTTGCTAATTAAATTCTTGGTTCCAATAAGGCAATTCAAAGAAACAGAATCACTCCATTCAGTAAATTATTTGTCTTAATCCTGAGACACAGAAAATACAGCTAGAACTAATAGGGAAAAGCTAAGCTGTTTAGCAGTTAAGACATGAACCATTACTATTCCCTCAGGATCCAGAAAATGGGGGATGAAACTTAATTGTGATTAATTAACTTCTTCCCCTTTCAAAAGACAGACAGTGTAGGTGTGAACTCTCATTTATATGATAAAGGTTTTCCTTCTGAATTCACTATCAGATACATCTTAATTTAGCTACCACATCCCCCAGAAATGCCTGTGGCTCACTGACTCCAGAAGGAATTTTGAGTAATGTGGCTTCTAATCTAAGTAACTAAATTTATGTAGATGATTCAGAATACAATGCAAAAATCCAGAAAAGAAGATGGCTTATTACTTTTTCTTTCCAGACATTTCTCTTCAACTTGCTCGGTATTGAGCATTCCATTCTTAATGCTGAACTTTTACAATTCAATATAGAGGGAAGTTAGGCCTTTAACTCAGGTCCCATCCTCTGGATGGCTTTTATGGCGTATGAAATTGGGCACTCAACACCTTGTACAGATCGCATTTTTGTGGAAGCCTATGTTTAGGCATATAGAGAACCTTACAGTCAATAACTTAATTGCTAAATGTGTTTGGATCTTGTGGTCCTAGGAGTCTAGGACTTTGGGATTACAGTTTTGAATACGAAGTATCTTCATGGTGTCTATGTTCTTCCAGGAAACTAACATTGCTGTCTGAATGTTGCCACAGTTCTGGCAAACCTGGAGGTTCCAGAAGAAAATAATTATTTCATATGGAAGAAAATTCAGACCTTGGTTCCAGACATAGATTTTATGGTGTACAGATAGTTCTCAAAGAGATTTCTGTGTTACCAAAACATCTATCCTTGTCTGTTTCAGAGTCTGATGACACTGGACCACTGACCTTCTTTGGCCTGTTGCTTAGGTACAGGTTCCTTTCAGCATAGATAAACACCACTACAGAATCACCGTATACATTCATTCTGTCTCCTTAAAATTTCAGCTATGTGCAAGCCACAGTTCCTTGAATTTGCTTACCTGCTGCAAGCATATCAGTGTAAAAAATGTGAAAGGTTAAAAAATATAATTTAAAAAAAATTCCCATTCACAAAACATGCATGTAGAAAGGACTTCACATCGCATTGACTGGAGGACAAATGCACTTTATGGCACCTTCGACATTTCTTTCTAACTGATAAGATAGAACAGAAGTGGCCAGAGTTGCAAAATTCAATTTTTGAATCCTTTTTTCTTGATTCAGTGCAGAGCTTTTACTCTGTAGCACCGCCTAGATTAAAAAGCAGCACAGGTTTCCACACTCCAGACCTTAAGCTTAACCTTCCAAAAATAACTTATTATCTCAGATAAGTTTCCAGAGATTTCATATTTCCATGAAACATTTCAGCTTCTCTGCAAAAATTTTCACGTGCAAAATTGAATACTTCCTCTGCAAAGACCACAATATAAAAACACAAGTCTCTATAAATTGAAAAGCTGAAATGGTTTCAGTTAACAGTCTTTGGGAAGACTTACAAATAATGAAGTGTTTAAAGGTCACCCAGAACATACCTTCACATCTGGGGAGAGGATGATTCCAGTTACGGCTGATGCCATGAAGACAAGTCAGAGCTGAATTTCCAATTAATGTGTAGCCAGGAAAACATTCAAATGAAATAGTTTGTCCCACAGTAAAGTCATTTCCAATAACAAAACCATTACGAAATGGTCGAGGGTCAGGACAGCTTTGTAGCTGATATGCTGAAATAAAAAATAATAATGCGGGAAAATAAGTAAAATGCAAATTTTTATTATTTAAAAACTAAAAGCTTTTCATTAGAATAGAATTTTAAAACCCCCATGGATATCCCATATGTTTTAAGTTCCATCACAGTTACAATCAAAATCATTGATCCTACACCAGGAGAATCACAGGGAAACATTCCCACAGCAGTTCTGGAAATCTGGATAAAAATTGTATGTGTGTGCATGTGCGTGTAAACAAAGAAACAAACAAATACCCAATATCCTATCCAACAGGTTTTTAGAAGAGTCTGTGAAGGCAAAGATGAGACTAACCTCTTAATTTTATCTTTTAATTTTATTAAGCACAGGAGTACTGCATTAGAGAAGAAGAGAGTAGAAATTAATTTAGACTTTGTGTTTTCTTCACTTAGATCTTCAAAAAGGTAGGCCACTGACTGGCTTTTTAAGAGTATAAATTGCTTCCAAGTGCACCCTTAAGTACATTCTAATCAAAATGGATCCAAGCTGTTGACAATGAAAATTTAAAAGTCAGTAGAAGAGTATCTAAACTGGAAGTGTGGGAAAAACCTAACAGGTACAGAAGACAGATATGATGCTGTGACAAGGAGGAGGTTAACAGCCAATGCACCTGTAAAAAAAGTGCAGGAGAATAACAAACAGCAGAATTACAAAGCAAATCAGGTAGCCTATTCTGCATGTTGGGTGATCTGTACATTGTTAACAGAACAACGGCCAAACTGAGAAGCCATTTCACTTCAATATAGGAGCCTAAAACACAGGACGTGGGATCTAGAATGCTTGAACCAACCAAGACCCCTGAAGCGAAAGGCATGGCATAGAGCAGCAGGATGCTGTGTTGCCAGGCGACCACCTTTCCAAGACTGAGAGGGCAAAGACTTCCAGGTGGGAGAGCAGCACTGTTATTTAGAAATTATATTAAGTGCTATAGCAAAAAATATTACCAAAAAAAAAAAAAAAGCAGCACTGTAGAATACTCATAGGTGGAAATTAAAACTCCAGAAATATAGCTGTAATACTGAGCTGCTTCTACAAATGTCTGAACAGGAAAATGGTAGGGAACAGGAAATGTTAAGCAAAATTAGTGAAGCTGCAAAATTATGACAGGTAGTAGTAAAGGAGTACCTTGAATATCCATCTCACCAAGATGATTTGAAGAAATGAAATTTTGAATGCAGGAAATAATTGTTCCCTAGAACAAGCTGTTTGAGAGCCCACAAGAAAAGATGCTATTTTAGGTTTGAACCAGCTTGGTACTCAAGCCTTAGTTTGAGAAGTATTCGGGGGAGAGCTGCTCCATAATAGCAGTCATAATGTGGTTTGATTGTACTGTGAGGGAGTAAGTCAAATAAACCCAGAACAGGGATATTCAATTTTCTGGAAAGGAAATTATACAAAACAGATAATTTAGATTGGAATCTGCTAATTGACACTACTTTAAAGACCAGGTAAAACATGTTCTACAATTCAGAATAAAAAAACACTAAAGTGGTTCAGAAAAAAGCCTATGTGACTCAGTTGGAAAGTTAAAGAAGCTACAATAGGGAAAAGGTTGGCATTTAAATAATGAAAGTCTGCCTTTCCAAAAAGTCATAAAACATAGCAGGTCAAATTTAACTAGAAAATAAAGAGAGAAAAAATAATTTGAAAATTGTCTTGCAGAAGATATCTCAGCTGATCATAAAAAAAATATTTGACAACATCAGAAGAAGGAAATCAGCTAGGGAACTGGTGGGAAATTCATGACAAATAAGAAAAAAAGGGACTTTTATGCATTAGGATGCCATGGAGAGAAAAACTCAATACATTATGTGTATCCATCTTTACTGCTGAAGATGGTGTAGAGTTTTCCAAACAAAATATGATGCTTGTATTACGCAGATCTAAGGCACTAGATCAATTTGATGTAAATACGAAAGTACTGCACTGAATAGGTCAGACAAAGGACCAGGAGCAGATGGCTTTCACCCAGAAGAACTTCTGAACCAAATCATATAATTTCAAGATCTGATCTAGAGTGGTAATTTCCCAATGTAAATCACATTTATCTTTAGGGGGGATTCTTGAAATTACAGATCGGTGAGTCTGACTTCTATACCTGGTAATATGATACAGCCCGTAAAGAAGAATAATGTGGTTTCTTGGGAAAGAGATTGAGGGCGATATGACTGAAGTTCACAAACATCATGTAGACAGTGGCAAGGCTGAATGTGAAAATGCCATCAAATCCCACAGAAATAGAATTAAGAGTCTGACAACAACTGTGGATGCTGGGATAGTACAAAAGAAACTAGTAAGGCTTCTGTGCTGCTAAGTAGCATTTCTTTTTGCCATTTGGAAATACAATACTGAGCTAGCTGAAGCTTTTTTCTGATCCAATAGGGGGTTTATGGGTTTAAATTCTTATGTTTAAGAAAGGGCAGAAATAAACCTGTCTATAATTTTACTTGGTTTTCTCAGAGGAATTAAAAGGCTCTATAATGAACTATGAATATCGCATATTTTATAGCAAATAAGTAAGATTTGAAAATAAACCTCTCACACATCTTTGTGATCTTTTCCAAGAAGATTTGAAACATTGACTTCTTATTACAGAACTGAGAACGAATTCACTATGCAAAATCTGCAAAATCAGAAGATCACAGATTGCATATGTTTGAAAGAAACAGTTCGCTCTTAAAAACACAGACAGAAACTTTTATTTTAATTCTCTGGCAAATAACAGTGTCTCCAAAATTATTACTGTTACTATTAATAGCAGTAAGAGTATGCTCTCTTAAGTCTTTTAATGCCCTCCTAGCAGTAGATTTTAAAGTTCTATTACTCCTACAAATTGTATCATATTCCAAATAAGAAGTAAAAAAAAAATCTTACCAGGCAATTTAAGTCATAAACTAACTTTTTCTTTAAAAGCTAACACTTTTACAGTGGCTCGCTTCCAGAATGTTACATAGAGTTCAAGTCAATTTGGACTTGTTACTGTTGAAAGAGGTATAGGAGACTGCTCTAAAGTAAAAACCCTTTAAATCTTCCTTTAACATTATTCATATCATGAAAACAGGTATAGTTTAAAATATACATTTGACCTTTTTTCTTTGAAGAGTGGTGATCTAATCCCTTTAATCTGAATCTGCAATTATATAAATAGAATTATGATCTTGCAGTCTTCACTAGCTCAGCATGACCTATTTGGGTACAATAGAACAAGAACCTTCCAGTGATATTGCCAACTAGAAAATAAAATGGATTTGGAGATTTCTGAGTTGGCATTATTCTGTACTAGCCTACATAGATCCAGTACTTTAAAACAGTTTTTCGATCTTCCCCTTCCAGAACCCAAGACACGATATTGAGGTTCCTATATGTTTATTAAGATCAAACAAAAAGATGCTTACTTTGTAAAGCCATGCAATGTAAATTAATATGCTAACCAAATTTAGATATGTGAAATTATCTGTCTTCCCACATTTGAACAACTTTTTAAAAAGAATATGCAATTAATTTTCCTTTTTCATCTTAATTTTCTACATTCTTTGGTTTGATCCTGATTCATAACAGTTTGGTTTGAAACACACAAAATCTTTATTTTATGTTTATCTTTTAGGAATGCTAAAAAAAGAAGTAACCTTCAACAGCCAACTTGTTCTCAGATGAGAAAGTCAAAATCTCACCTTGATATACAATATGAAATCCTTGTTTGTTCTGTGAGTAATCGCTGTGAAAGTATAAGCTGGTTTCATGAGTTGTGCTGAACAGAGAGGCGGGTAGTTGAGGGCCACTTAGTCTCCCAATAACAGTGCTAGTTTCTGTGGATCCACTCCTAACTTCTAAGTAATCATGTATGGTCTCCGTTGAGAAATTCAGAAATTGCAAATGGACACCTGAAAAACATCATCAGTAAACAAAAGCCACCAGTATCAATACCAGGAGGGAAAATAAAATATGCACATTTTACACTGACAATATCAGAAAGTAATGTAACCAGTGGGAATGCCTGTGTTACGCTCTCAGATGCAGTCCATGGAATTCAGTTTGAAGCATTCTTTCTCCTCATGCATTACTAATTCTGAGAGGTTGGCAAGGTAAGAAATGCTAACACTGAAACAGTAGCATGATCTAAGGCATTGAATGGTAGGTTATTTATATGCTACTTTTTTGGCAAAGCTTGTCGTTTGTGCATGTAGAGCAAATTTCAGTTCTGAACATTGAATACATTCAGTTTAGTTAATTTTTTCCTGTTTTCAATTGTATAAAACAGTTTCCAGTTCTATTAAAAGAAAAAAATGCTTTATGTGTCACACCTGGATAAAAACAGTGACAGAATTCTACCCCAGAGAGAGCTGCATTTCAGTTGTACATAAACTGATCTCTCTCAGCTAACATATATTAATATATGTATTAAAAAAATGAGGCAGAGTAAGAAATATGCATATAATGTGGATTATATATACTGTAAAGGTACGTGGATGGAGAGTTTCTGCTCCTTTAAGGATATCTGGTCAAAGATATTTTTCAATGAAGCAAGGGAAAATAAGAAAAGGAGCAAGCAATAAACAAGAACATATGGGACACCAACCTGAGGGAGGCAGTGACCTGGTCAATCACTAACTAATGAGGCTGAGTGAGAGTGTGAGAATGTTTATTCCAGTGAAGCTATCTGACCAGGGACAACTGGGAAACCATGAAAAAAGGGGGAAAGCAGAAACCAAGATACATAAAGACACAGACCTGACAAAACAAACATGGAGCCAGTGACAAGAAACAAACCTTGCCAGTGACACTAATTGATGGGCTGTCAAGAAACTATAGGCACAACTTCCAGGAAGGTCAACCCAAATTTCACAATTGATAAGATTGTAAGCCAGGGGGAATCCCTACTGGGAGGGATGCAGGAACTGATAGACCTATACAACCCCCTGAGGGGATGCACAGGGGAAAGGGGAGCAGGGAGGAGGAAAGACAATGGTAGGTAGAAAAGGGCATAAAAGGGGCTGGTTGTGTGTAGAATGGGGTGGATGGGTATGTTTGTCTGGCTGAGCCCTGCACCTGATCACCAGTCTGTTCTATCTTCTCGTAGCTTCTCATTAAATCTTTTCTTAACTATCTCTTTGTGTAATCTCACTCTCTATTCCATGTGTATGTGTGCTGCAGGGACTAAGTGCCAGCTACTCATGAAACCTGTATCTGTGAGTAGAATATGGTGCCAGATGCTGGAGTCAAACCAGGGGTGTGGGTGCCCCTGGCTTGTGCTCCAAGATACTAGAGTGAGTGGAGGGTCTCAGTGCCAGTTTCTGGTGAGACCTGTGTGTGTGTGTGCACGTGTGTGGAAAATTGGTGCCAGCTGTTGGAGTCAGAGTAAGGGTATGGGTGCCCTGCAGCCTGTGGTGTCAGCTACTGGAGCAAGTGAGAGGCCACAGCTCTCTGGATCTAGGGACAGTCCTACAGAGGCTCTGAACAACCTTATCTAGTTGAAGATGTCCCTGCTCATTGCAGAGGAATTGGACTATGTTACCTTTAAAAGTTCTTTCCAACCCAAACTATTCTATGATTCTACAGACCTCGTGCCCAGAATGCCAGCTAATGGGAGGACCAGTGTGAGTGGATTGGAAGCCAGCTACTGAGGTAGAGCAGGGGTGTTGGTGCCCCTGGCCTGAAGTGAATGTGAAGGTCTTTAACTTCCAGCCACTGGGGTGCAAACGGTGCGTGTTCTTAAAACAAATTACTGGGGAAACAAGGGTAAGTGAGGTGAGCAAGGAGCTCAGTGGTGGTGGCTGAAGTAGGAGTGTGGGTCACAGCCCATATGCCTTGTGCTGGCTGGTGGGAGGACAAACATCTATATCTTTCCCAATCCCACTGTGTGGCAAGGTGTGCATGTATCATCTGCTAACAGACTTCAAACTGGACTAGCCGGTGAGTAGGAAGGCCTTGGGTCCAGGCCAGGATATCAGACAGGCAGAAAGTCCATGCTGATATACTCAGGAGGACTTGCGAATGTGGAGTGCATGAGGAACAAGTGTGTGAACACTGTTTGCAGTGAGCATCAAGCTGGACCAGCCAGCGAGTAGGGGATCTGTGAAGCAGTTAAGGTAGCGCAAGATCCAGACAGGAGTGCCTGGAGGACACCCAAGGGATCTTGCAAATGTCTGTGTGCTTCTGAACCTAGAGAGTGTTGTGTGTTTGCCTGCACTAGTGACCTTCTGTCTCTGCCAGCCCAAGAAGACGAGGGGACCTGGCTGCCTGTGCTTGTGTTTTATGTGAGCCCTGTATGCAGATGCTGTTGAAGGCAGCACCTTCTCTCTGGCAGTCTGTGTGCCCAGCCATGTCAGTGTCCTCTGTGTGTGCGCGTCTGCGCTCGCTTCGTTACCGTCTGAATCTGCAAATGGGAAAGTGGAAGCCATGTCCCTCAGCCTGGGCAGAGACCTTGTGTCCCTGGGCACCAGGCTGGGCACAAGTGGCTGGGCAGGAGGGTCCTGGGCTGCAGTGCCTGGAGGAGATAGCTGCATTCTTTACTTCACTTAATATGTATCTTATTTTTCAGTCATAAGAAATGTAAATTATATTATCTAACCATCACTCATCAGTACCTCTCCCACTAAACATGCAGGGCAATTATTTAATTCTCATATACACAGTGTGTCATATGATGATCTCATTGACAGAAATTTCTGATTATTTGATTCAGTAAGGAACAGGAAGATAGCTTACTATGAATTAGGAAGTTATCTCTCTTTAACCAGATGATGTATTACGATTATGTGGCAGGATAAGAAGAAAATGCTCAGCAGCTGAGTAAGTATAAGGCTCTTTAAACATTTTCCTGTTTATACATATTTCTATATAAGTTACAACAAAATAGAATTTGTATTTTGTCTGAGTTAGTGCAACTATGGAATGATAATGGAGTACTTTCATTAAGATGATTGAGTCCCACTGGTGTTTCTGGCAAAGACAATCAACATGATTTCATATAAAATTGAAAGAAAAAGATATAATGTCAGATTAATTATTGAAAAGTCATGAATAATTTTGTAACTCCTAAACTGTAATAGCTAAATAGTGTTTGTCACTGTCTTTTAGAGCTTTCTCCCCAGATACTATGTAAAGTTCATGAATGGTTTTCTGAAGCATGTTACATTTTATATGCTACAGGAAAAAAAAGCTGGAGCATAATTAAATGACCATTACGTTTATCATTTCTGTCTCTCTTTATCTGAAGATAGTCTATATGTGGTAAGAAATCTTCTGCTTTTAAGTGTCATTCTTTGACTTTGCCAGCCTTCCAAATATTTCCTACACAGAGAATCCAGTTGTATCCAAACTTTGCTCTTTCTCTATCCATGACATTTGTAGGCTTGGCCTTTTATTTGATCCCGTGAACTAAACACTTGCTCAAAGTTTAAGCTGTTTAACTGCCAACTCATGCTATCTTACTGACAATTTTTTTTCTGTTTCACCTACTTTGTTCAATACAAAACCAACTCTAATACTTTTGCCCATCATTCTGCTCTCTGTACTCTACTGTCTTTCACTACAAGTTCCTGAACAATACTAGTCTTTCAAAGCATTAATCCTTTGCTCAGCCTGTAGCACCTGCCTCTGTTTCTCTCAGACTTTTGCTTGTTAGACTGTTTTTTTCTGTGTTTGTTTTTTTTTTGTGTTTTGTTTTGGTTTTTTTTTCAGTTTGGACACCTCTCTTGAATGCATATTTCATATATTTATGTATAGAATCTAACCATAAATCTCAGAAAGAATAGCAAGAAATTGTATAAAGTAATTTTGTAAGTTGATTGAAATCAAGTGTCATTGGTTTAGATTACACCATCAGGTAACATAAAGTGGAAAAGCTTATGGTCCATAACTTTTAACCAGGAAAAATCTTGTCAGAAACATTTAAATAAGTGAGAGTCTATAGAAGATTCCCATGATGGTGTTTTTGAGTTTTTCTATTTACTGCTCAGAAGAGCTAGATGTACGTGCCTCTACTGGACTAGAACCACAGCATCACAAAATCTGGTTTTAGCCATAACTTTTTAAAATGTCTCCCCCCCCCCCCGCCCCCCCCGCATTTTTACAAGGAATTTTCAATTCAGTTTACATCATATCCTGTTTATAAATGGTCAAAAATGTCAAGAACATTTCGATCTGTACAGTTTTAGTTTTCTTCTAGAAAAAGGAGCATTTACTTTTCCTACACTGACATAATGTATTTCCCACAGAGAGATTCTGTTAAGTCAATGTTACTGAATGTTTAATATTATTCAGTTTAAACAAACCATGCACAACAATTGGCTTTCATTTAAGTAAGTGAACCAGACTCACAGGATTTATAATCAAAAAGATCACAAAAGTAATTTTAAAAATAGGAGAGAAAGAATCTGAACAGATGCAGAAGGGAAAACTATTTGGGATGTCACATTCAGTTACTGTGGAAGACCTAGAAATTCTGTATCATCAAGTAAAGACGATGACAGAAGACAGCAAGTATAAAATAGAAAACAGTGACACATCTATGAAAAAACAGCATGCCATTCTACTAGCATATAAAGAAAAAAATCCAAGTACACGTGCTCCTACAAAAGTTCCACAAACATAAAAAATCAGATAGGTCAACACTCTTGGCTAGCTTTGAATAAAGATTTTGCAATGATAGATATACAAGATCCACTCAAAGTTGCTCAAGGGGTTAGCCAATGTAATTGAAATGCTGGTATTACCTATGCAAAATCATGGTGAATGAGAGAAGTTCTGGTGACCAGAAAAAGTCTGAAGATGTATCCGCCTTTAAGACAAGAAAGAGAACCTGGGCAATGGCAACTGCAGGTTCACTGCAGTCCTTGGAAAGATTATGGAACTTGTCTAATTGGAGGCAATTTCTAAACACTTAAAAGACAGAAAGAGACTCAGGAGCATTCAACATGGATTTACTAATAGAAAATCACAGTTGATCAACTATTATTTCCTTCTATGATTAAATTGACAAAGTGAGAATGGTGGGTATACTATACTCTCACTCTGCTATGACTTTTGACTCAGTCTTCTATAACATTCTCATCTGGAAGCTGAACATATATGAACTTTAAATGGCTTTAAACTAAAAGAGGGTAGATTTAGAATATATATTAAGGAAGAAATTCTTTACAGTTAGAGTGGTGAGACACTGGCACAGGTTGCCCAGAGAAGCTGTGGATAACCCATCCCAGGAAGTGTTCAAGGCCAGGCTGGATGGGGCTTTGGGCAACCTGGTCTAGTGGAGGGTGTCTCTGCCCATGGCAGGGGGGTTGGAGCTAGATGATCTCTAGGGTCCCTTCTAACCCAAATCATTCTATGATTCTGTGAACTTGATGAATGGAGAGAAAGCAGGTTAAAAATTAATGGAACTTCAAGGCTCCAAGAGTGATAATGAGTTATTCAACATCCAGTTGGTAGCCAGTAACAAGTACAATATTCTGTGGGTCAATATGGGATCTTACACTATTCAATGTCTTCATGAGAGACCTGGACAACGAGAATGCATCCTCAACAAATTTGTGGAGGATACTAAACTAGGAGATGTGGATGACATACCAAATGGTGTAACTTCTGTCCAGAGAAACACTGAAAAACTTGAGGGCTGAGTAAACAAACCCTTCTTAAAGGTTTGCACAAGTGTCAAGTTCTCCATCTGGAGCACAACATCCTTATCTGTCGGTACAGGCTGGGAATTGATTAGGTGAGTAGCAGCCCTGCTGAGAAGGATCTGCCAGTCATAGTGGACTTGATCTAGTGTTACTGACAATTTTACTTTGAGTGGGAAGCTTGACAACTTTGGGTGGGAAGCTTCTAGAGATCCCTTCCAAGAACATTTCTACACTGCTGTGATAATCACCTAGGAAATGCAAAGAAGCTTAATGATAAAATAATGGACACAAATGTAGCTTTAACTTCTTCTGAACTGATACTGACTTGGTTTAAAATATTTATGCTATTTATTTTTGTAGGATTTATGACCTCACAAAGAGAAATCAAGCCTATCAAGTTAGAAAATTGTGCTTAATTCTAATTAAACAACTTTGTCTTTATCAGGCTTTGATAACTCCTATAAATGAATTATGATTCCTTTTTGCTTTTTTTTTTCCCCCAGGATAAATATTCACAATATTTTAAGATCTATGTTCAGTGTTTTGAATTCATATAAACCCCAACAAATTTAATCTGTGAAAGAACACATACCAAAACCAATAGGCAGCTTTATTGTCCATGTGCAATCCAAACTGCTAGGATAGTTGCCAGGAAATCCAGGGCTGAGGATCACTCCGCTGAAGTCTGACATGTCACCACCACATTGTGCTGCAAAAAACCCCCAATTTTTCAGAGGAGTAGAATAAGCTAAAAATTAATCCAGAGCATTGAAGATCCTTCCATCACTAATAATATAACAACTAGGTTTGTATTTCAAAAAATACACAAACATTCCTTTACGGCTAAATATGTGTAACACAGTAATTGACAAGTAAGTATTTTAAAAATACCTATCTACTCTGAATTGACTAGGTTTTAATTTTGGGAAAACATGCACCTGAAAAGAGAATAGATGTTTACTCTGCACTCTGTGTGAATCACCCTTGTAAACAGGCAAGTGTCACACTTCAGCTCATAGCAACTTTGTCACAATTCCACATTAGTTTGTAAAGAAGTGTCTGAATAATATAAGATAGTAATGTATTTTAAAAAGGTTCTGTACTCAAAACATTTCAAGAGGCCTTTTAAAAACTGCATTTGTATCCTACTGCTGTTCTAAACCCAAGATAAACAGAATCAGAAAATGTATACACACACACATATTTCCAGAAATTGAACTGAATCCATGTTTGAACTTTAATTTTTTCTCCAGGCATGACATCAGTGAATAAAGTAATTTACACTTCAATATTAGATTTGAAGATGTTAATTATAGTAAATACAATTTCGTTTAACAGTTTTGTCCAATTAGTAGTTGCTACAACCTTTGGAACACAAATAAAAATCATGACTTGTAAAAAAGGAAAAAAAAGGAAAAGAAAAACTAAAATTTCATTACAACATCTTTGTCTTCAGAATTTACCATAGAGCAGCACAATTATTATATCAGACTTCCTAGACATATGTTAATGCATAATGATGGAAACTGAATACTAACTCCTGAAAAAATTCTTACAAATATCTGAATCTTTTTGAATATTTATAACTTCTAAGCTGAGAAAGCTCAGTACCTCATAGGAGGTTTTTAACACCTCACAGGAATAAGAACAGGATTATGTGAAGCAGCTCAAGAGGATATATAATCTATCTTGAAGAAAAGCAAAGTATAAAATCTTTAATGAGATCTGCAGCATCCTACTTTACATATATTCAAGATTACAAATACAGATAACTTTTACTGTTAGGGAACCCAAACAAAAGGGCATTTTTATTCAGTGAAAGAGAATGCAAACAGAAAGACTTTTACATCACTCACATTTATTCATCATATAAAGAGAATATATTTTAACGTACTTCAGATGTTTCATTTGGGCTTCTGCAGCCTTCCAGTGCTTTTTCCAATAATATTAAAATAGTCATGTATATAGTTTAATTTGAAAAATAATGTATCTTCTTAAATTGGGAAGATATGTCTTATGTTGAATTATTAGAGATGAAAATGTAATGCTATTCCTACTTTAGTATTTTCAATAATAGTCATCACTCTGCTCTGGAAATTATTCATAAATAAATTAACTATGTTTGCAAGGGTCTCTGGAGGTGTCATCACTGACAGTGATTTGATAATAGATTCTGACTAGAACATATTTCATTCTTTCTTCTTCTGATTGGACATTTCAGAACAGCTTTGCCAAAATAAGTGTGCAGTATAGTTTGAAAATCTGCAGCTTAATTTGGCCATTTTCACTTTTAATTAAGTTCTTCCAGTTCTCCCTATTCTTTCCCCTATACATATCTCTTACTTTTGAGTTCTCTGGCTTTCTCATTCTGACATAGTTAAGAAAGTTCATGTATGCTGAACATACCTAAACATATCGGAATGGGATAGTTCCATCTTCTTACTGGTCCAGGCATACAGGTGATATGTGAATGTCCCTAAAATGACACAGTATTTTCTAATTCATATAATAAAAAAAATACAATATACATTGCATCATTATTATCTCAACAAAAATAATTTATAATTTAAAAATCATCAAAATGTATAAAAACAATAAGGTATAGCATTTGTATTGTACACTCTGGATTGCTTTATACCATCAATATAACAGAGAAGACTGTAATCTTAACTATGTGACTGTTAGCACACTAGAAAATTGTGGCTATGCCCTTACTATTCTTTCTAAATATAATAGTATCCAGCTGAATACTATAATACCAGCTTTAGTGTAAACCAAGGTCTAGAAACTAAAGGTCTAATTGAAGCCACTTTTACATGGTATTGATTTGCATCATTTGTGGAACATATTAAAAAGATACAAACTGTATCCATCATACAGTACTGACTTACATCTTAAATTTACAATACGTATTCTCAATGCAGTCCATACCCTCATCCCCAAAACAGTTGCTTAACTTGCCAAAAGCTGAGATATTTAAGGCATCTCTTTACAACATATGTCCCTTTACAACAGATAAGGTGTTATGATTTGTAGGCAATCTGTTACAGATAAGTTCCAAGACCCACCAGAGTGACACTCTGTGTTGTTCATCAGCCTCATGTAATTGTAATTATCTTCCAGAGACAGCAAATGAAAATGAAAAATCTCAGAGAAAACCGTGCTTGGGGTATTGCAAAACCACATAGTACGCACTTGAAGGTGAGCTCCTGACTCTAAGATGACCCAGGTGTCAAGCTGCAGGGTGTGCCCTACTCTTACACCAGTATCTGATGGCAGCAGTGAGCACACCTGTGGGAGGTGTGCCCAGGTTGAGGAACTCCTTCACTCACTGACCGAGCTCCAGGAGGAGGTAAGCGGTTGAGGAGTATCAGGGAGTGTGAGAGAGAGATAGACTACCAGAATCACACCCTGCCTTCCCTGGGACAGGCCCAACAGGCAGATAGGACACATGATACCAGGATTCCCTATCCTCTCTCCACCTGGCTGAACACAGTGACTTAAGGGACAGGGGGCAATGGCAACAAGTTCCTGCCTTGTGCAGCAGGCATTTCTCTTCTGTGACTACTCCACCTTCCCAGATGCATAATAAGTATGAACCTCTGCGAGTCGAACCAAACAATGATGAGGATAAAGAAGTTCATCTAGCTTGGAGGAGTTGCCAAGGTTAAGTTGACCTATGCCTTATGTCAAAACTGCTTCCACAAAGAAAAAAAGAAAGATGAGTCATTGTCGTAGGAGACTCCCTTCTGAAGGAAACAGAAGGCCCAATACGCAGACCAGACCCACTTCTTTGGGAAGTCTGCTGCCTTCCTGGGACCTGGGTTAAAGATGTGAAGAGAAAGCTTCCTACCCTGGTACGTCCCTCTGATTATTATCTGTTATCGATTTTTTGGGCAGGCAGGGATGAAGTTGCAACAACAAGTCCGAGGGCAATCAAGAGCAACTTCATCGCCTTGGGATAACTGCTTAAGGGACCAGGAGCACAAGTAATGTTTTTCTTTATCCTTCCAGTTGCAGGGAATGGCCAGGGAAGAAAAAAGGAAGAGTCAGCAGATCAAAACCTGGCTCCAAGGCTGGTGTCACCAGCAGAATTTCGGGTTTTTGATCATGGGTCAGTCTACATGACACTGCTGGCAAGAGTTGTGGTAAACCTGTCTCAAAGAGGGGAAAGGATCTCTGCACAGGAGTTAGCAGGGCTCACTGAAAGAGCTTTAAACTAGATTTGAAGGGGGAGATGGATAAAACCAAGCTTGCTAGAGATAAGCCTGGGGATGGCATGCCAATGTTCAAGGGATGGTGTGCTAGCGAGGTACTTTGGTCTGCTGTCTTTGTAGAGGTTGGGGATGGAGATCCATGTGACAGCAAAGAAGCAAGGGTTATTGATGTATTAGAAATCAAGGAAGCTACTGAGAATGGTCATGTAGGAATTAGGGCTTCTCCCTTCCAAAGTGGTGGTAGGATCAATAGCCCAACTGAAGTGCATCTACACCAATGCACACAGCATGGGCAACAAACAGGAGAAGCTGGAAACCATTGTGCAGTGGGAAAAGTATAATATAGTTGCCATCACAGAAACGCAGTGAAATGACTCACACAACTGGAGTGCTGCAATGGATGGCTATAAACTCTTCAGAATGAATAGGCAATGAAGAAGAGGTGATGAGGTAGCCCTGTACGTTAGAGAGTGTTTTGACCATCTAGAACTTGATGATGGTGATGAAATGGTCAAGTGTTTATGGGTAAGAACACAGAAAAGGCCAACAAGGCAAATATTATGGTGGGAGTCTGTTAGAGACCACCCAACCAGGATGAAGAGGCAGACAAAATATTATATAAGCAGCTGGAAGAAGTCTCATGATCGCTAGCTTTTGTTCTCATGGGGGTTTGGGGGAAACTTCAACTTACCAGACATCTTCTGGAAATACAATACAGCAAAGAGGAAATAGTTTAGGAGATTCCTGGACTGTGTGGAAGACAACTTCCTGACACAGCTGTTGAGTGAGCCAACTAGGGAAGGCACCCCACTGAACCTATTGCTTGTGAACAGAGGACTTGTGGGTGTTTTAACGCTTGGAGTCCATCTTGGGCATAGTGATCATGAAATGATTTTTGATTCTCAGAGAAATAAGGAGGTGTGTCAGCAGAACTGCTGCCTTAGACTTCTGGAGGGCAGACTTTGGCCTATTTAAGAGCCTGGTTGAAAAAGGAGAGTTTATGACCTTTGGAAGAAGGAGCAGGAAACTCAGGAGGATTACAAGAATATCATGAGGCTATGCAGGGAGAAAATTAGAAGGGCCAAAGCCCAACTACAATTTAATCTGGCTATTGCCGTAAAAGACAATAAAAAATGTTTCTATAAATAAATAAAAAATGTTTCCATAAATACTTTAGCAACAAAAGGAGAGCTAAGGAGAATCTCCATCCTTTATTGGGTGCGGAGTGAAACATAGTGACAAAAGATGAGGAAAAGTCTGAGGAACTTAATTCCTTCTTTGCATCAGTCTTTGATAGTAAGACCAGTTGTTCTCTGGGTACCCAGCCCCCTGAACTGGCAGACAGGGACAGGGAGCAGAATGAAGTCGCCATAACCCAAGTGGAAATGGTTAGTGACCTGCTATACCACTTAGACACACACAAGTCTATGGGGCCGGATGGCGTGTACATGTGGCGCTTAGGGACGTGATTTAGTGGTGGACTTGGCAGTGTTAGGTTAATGGTTGGACTTGATCTTAAAGGTCTTTTCCAACTTAAATGATTCTATGATTCTAGTAGGAAAAAATTGATAGCTTTTAGCCTGTTTATTCAACCTTCATATAAAGAGGAAAATTAATTTTTCATGTTAATTCTCCTTATCTATTCAGAACCTGTGGCGTCTGAGGGAACCAAGTAACTCTAAAGCATCCAGGGTAACTGTGAATAGTTTAGTCATCAACCTGAAACCCTTTTTTTTTCTCCTAGAAGAAAAACAAACACACTTTCTCCATAGTGCAAGTAGGCGTATCTGCTCACTGCTAGAAGAGAAAAAAATGAAGTGGCAAAGTCATACTGTATAAGTCAGAAAAACAATATGTAGGGAAGAGATTTTACATGTCTGTTTGCAGTCTGTACTACAATATTGTTTATATTTTTCTTCGTTTCAGCCATTTACTGTGTCTTGTCTGTTCACATATTTGTACTTAAGTATGAAATTAAAACAAAGGAGAAAAACAAAAAAGACAATTTGTTCCCAATGACCGGCTAAAATCAGGCAACACAAAAAGCACACTTCAATAGTCATTGTCAGAGCTGCAATCACAGAACATTTCAGTTATTCTCGTAATACTAGAGGGCTGCAGGCATAGCTAGGAACTCTGTCTTGAAGAGGAAACTGGGATACAGGTCCCAAATCCGAACAGCAGTTGAGATCTGGAAGCAGACAAGTTTAGTTTCTATCACAATACATAAACTGCATCCTTTTAAAAAATATTTTTTATTCAAAAAAAGTAATCAGATTTCTATTTTTGATGCAGTACATATGACCCCATTATTTAGGTCTTCACATAATTATGTAATATAATTGTTTGAAATTATTAGTGTTTTTAAAACTTCAGTTAGTCTGACACTTATCAACATGTGTTACAGGCCAGACTGATGTTAACCAAGAAAAAAAGGCAGGTAAGTTATCCTTTTGCTGTTTTACTCCAAAGTTATCAATTATCAATAACTCCATTAGTGGTTAATCATGCACTGTTATATACAAAATATTTTCTCCCTTTAAGACTTTTCTTTTCACTATGCTTAAGTAACGTGATTATTTTCTCTCTTTGTACACTCTCAAAGAGCTTGATAAAGTAGAGACTGTAGAGTTTGCAGTCACACATGAGAAAAAACACAGTTGCTGAAAATAGTAACCTATCAGTTGAAACCTTAGTCCTTTTGGGCAGTGTCTCAGGTGGAAACAATACTCAGTTTTGGATTTGGTTCTAGAGTGTAACTGTACAAATTTTGAAAATATTCTCAAGGCATTTGCTGTAGGCAGACAGATTCCTACTGGTTATATATGCTAAGTAACTCAAAGAGGCAAATTAGTCACAATCACCGCATTACCCCTAGTTAGACCTTTGCTAATGCAAGAGCATATTAAATTTGCTTGGCAAAAATACACTCATTTTTGAAAACCCTTTTGGATAAAAACCCAAATAAATTACTGAAAGAAAATAACTGACACTATCTGATTTACTGAGAAAAACAATTATTTCCTTTCCCTTTGTTCTTATTCTCCCTCTTCACTTACTTTCTTTTTCCTCCAGTACATACAAAACTATAATTGCTCATCAAGTGATTTAACTTCATTTACCAACACTTCACAGCTCAGCTATGAATACCAAAGATGTCATCAATAATAGATAACAACTTGTAGTCAATAATGTAGAGGAAGCACAGAGCCATACACTTCTGATGGAATATTTGGACAGTTGCCAATTTAATATTTGGAAGTTTATCATATGTTCACAACTCCTGAAGAGTTCAGTGTCCATTTCATATTGACAGACTAAAACATAACCGTGTTGAAGAACAAAACTGAACCATTTGAAATGTGAACTTGGCTCACCTGAAGAGAATAACCTTGATCACACTGGAAAGATACTACATCTCCAACCATGTATCTGTCTCCAATTTTGATCCCGTTGCTTGGGGTCTGTGGTTCAGGACAAGAGTCCAAACCTATAGCTGTGAAAAATTGAGAAGTTCAGCATTCTAAGGAACATAAAATCTGGTTTTAGATTCACAGAGAACTTCTGTGTACACTGTACATAGCCACACTGTATTGATATGTTTCAGGAAGCTCTTGGGTACCAGCTGTTTGTCTGTGGACAAGCAAGTGGTGTATTATTTTGGAGCAACTGTTACATAGGGAGAAAAACCTTCTTTCCTGAATAAAGAAAAAGGAAAGCAATAATCAGTGTGGCAACAAACACTTTCCAACAACCTGCAGTCTCAACTCAGTCTCTTCACAATTTCCACTATTTCCTGGCTCAGACTCATCCATTTCCACCTCCAGTCTCACTCCTAATTACAGCCTACCTAATTCAAACTGGGAGCCCCCCCACTTTCCTTTCCCAGCATCTGTTCAGGAGAAAGCTGGCCAATACCACACCAAGTGCAAAACACAGGAAAGCCAGGGCAAAGTGTAACTGCATTCAATCCTTCACAGGTCTGACTCTGCTCTTCCATTCATGTACACACACACACCAAAATATTTACATCAAATTTCACCTACTCTACTATTTTTAATGAAGTATCTATAGACTTATAACACCAATATTTCAAATTTCTGATTGCAATAGAAGCTAGTTTGCCAAAAGATTGTATGCTTATTTCATGGTCATCAAAAAGAGAAATAAATAAATTCTTCTTCACATCCACCCAGGAAAATCCAGGAATATAAGAATATGCGTAACATTAAGTACAAGAAGCTCAGTTACTCTCTTTGCCTACTGTAAGAATTACACCCTATTTGTGAAGCCAGGACAGTTAAGCAACTAAACGTCAGTATAGGGTAATAGGGAAATTTTGTGGGATTCACTAATGGCACTACTTCAATATTTTATCAACCTCTGCATGTTTAAAAATTTACTAATGTAACTGAACACTTCACGTAAGAATCTCATTATGTAAAACTTACTATTTGAAGACTCTTACAATGGTGTATTTTTTTATTACATGAAAGCTGAAAGCTAACAGAAATTCTAAGGAATTTATAAAGCATGTTTGATATATCAATAATAGTTTTCACTACCATAATTTTACATTAATGTTGTATTATAAAAAAGCAAAAATAAAAAATAAAAATTGAATATCTGGCATTTAGAAAGTAGATATTAAACTGATAATTTAGTTTGTAATTCCTGTTCTTAAAAATGTATTGTGTGCACAAAAATTTATATAAAACTACATTAAAAGAAAAAATATTTGAACTAAAATAATTGGAATGTACATTTTATTCATGGAAGTAAAACTCAGGACCATGGCAATATAAACCTCATGCTATAAAATATAATCCAATCCTAAATCAGAAAAAAATCCTTAATGCCTTTGCAATCCTTATTTTTTCTGCTGAGAACAGTAATGAGAGGAAAAAATATATTTTACTTGCTATAGATATCTGTTAATGGGAATCAGAAATAACTGATACAGTTCCACAAACTGAACAGTTGTACTCATTACTGTTACCTTTGTGATTTTTTTTTTTTTTTATTTTTAGTTTTATATTTTGGTGTTAAGGAACTTACACAATTTAGCAACAAGATGTTTTCCATGATATTAAATACTGTCTTGCATCTCTTTCTGTGGAAAATAATGTTGTTACTTTGAAAAAATTGGCATTTATTTCAGGGTTGTCCCTGCAGGTTCACAGTAGACCATGTAATGTTCCTCTGTCTATGACAATAATACTTCTGTGTACATTGATCACAGACGTACTGACCCCGTACAGATCCCATAATGATCCCGTATTTGCCATGTAAGCAATTATTTTACAACCTATTTCTACATAACAGAATATTTTAATCTTTCAAATTCTTCCTTTCCTCAAACTACAAACCAAAAGAACATCTACACCATGATCCAGCTCACATACAAAGTACAAATGCAAAAGAACAGCAGTACTTGGCTTCCACAGATGAATGCTTATCATTTTGAACAGTTAAAGAAAGAGTTAGTAGTTTTCAGTCTTCAATTACTGAACCTTCAGCTGAAATGCAAAACTTAACTGTGTGAGTTCTCAGGCCATGCAAAGTGAAAAAAGAGTTCATTTAACTATCTTTCTTGGAGTAGATATCTTAAGAGCTGAAACCAGATCACAGGTATTCATCCTATTGTGCTCTCACTTCAATTAATAAAATAATGCTTGGGAAAAAATACAGTTTGAATGTCTACAATGTCTTTTAACAAACTGAAACCTAACAGGGTTTGCCATCTTCCCAGCTGAGGGCTAGTTCAGAACTTGTGTCTCTAGAGTGTCATGATAGTTATTCAGGTGAGATCATAAATATATTCATAAACTGCACTCTGTCCATTATTGACTCCTTTGTGGTGCATAACTAGTTCCTTGAACAACAATATAATACTATCTCATTATAATGTGTTATATTTTTAAACTTTAATGACCAATGGCATTAGAAAGAAAAGAGATTTTAACATAGGCATTCATTGAAAACATACTTTTGGTATCTTCTAATTTTTAGATAAGAATAATTGTATATAGAGGAAAAGAAGCTATTTGATGCTGTCTAGCCCTTCTCCAACAGCTCCTATGGCTCTAAATACAAAAACCTACCAATGAAAATTTGGATAATGTACTCTGGGACTACGCAAGCCTTAAAGTAACAGCCCTTTTTAATTTTTAAAGTTATTACTGTAATTTTATGGAAATTTATGATGTTAGAATTATACATTATACAGTTTAAATACACAAATTTCTAGGGATTATTTTTAGATTTAAAATTATTGTTTACTAATTTTAAATAGATATTGAGTATTTTACAAATTATGTATGAGGCAATCTTTCAACTAATCTCAAAGAATAGTAGCCCTACTTATACAGCACAATTAGCTAATTAGCAAAACTTTAGTTAGAGAAAATGAGGACTAAATCAAGATTTATAGTGGCATAAAACATATAAACATTATGTTAAGTGTTTAACAAACCATTCTCTGGTGCTCTTTGTTGATGTACTTCAGCTGATGCAATATATTTTCAATGCAATATAGTTTCATATTTAAGGTAGCCATTAGAATACATAAACTGCATGCTATGAATATAATAAGAATTTAAGAATTCAACAAAGAACTAAAAATATGCTAGAAAAAAGATTATTTATAAGACCACTATTCAGTTTTAGAATACAAATACTTAGTTCCTTATGTCAAAGCATCATGTACTTGGTCTTAAAATATTTCTTCAACAAATAAAGTTCCTTTTATTTTATCTTTAAGATGAGCCAGAATGGACAGTGTGAAAAACCTATTACTAAAGGATGAAAAGAGATATTGGAAATTAAACAGAATGAAACATTCTTACAGAAAACTGTTGTTGAGATGAAAAAGTGTTCATTTTGGTAAGAGGATAGCACTTCCTCTCAGACTTGTGTCTCCTAGAATATGTGAAATAGATTTGGAATATGCACTACATATTGCACAAAAAATGTTTATGGCTAACTCATTTGAACATTACTTCATAGAAATATTTAACTCTGATTTGATTTTCAGTGAGAACTGTGCACTGATATTTCAGAGGCTAAGACTTTAATTTAGCTGACCTCTCATGCTGACCTCTGTCAGTACAGGCTCCAGTAAAATGCAATAAATGTATGAAATACTGACATTAAAATGTGGCCATTACTTTCTATTTACTATCTCTAAAAACATAATCACAACTTTTAGAGCAGCAAGTGTTGTCTGAGAGTCAGAGATGATCAGGATAACTGAGGAACGCAAACTCTGAGCAATGCATTTCTGGAGAAATTTCAGTAGAAATACAGTAATATTGTGAGTTCTGGAATACTGACAAAAATTCCTGTCTCTCTCTTGCAGATAACCACAAGAGACAAAAATCCAGAAGATACAGAAGACATATTTTCTGTTGTCTTACTTCCTAGCAATGACAAGAAAGTATTGTCCCTTAGCATAGTCTCCTGTATCAAATTCATGATTCAGCCCAATGCAGAATTTTCTGTAGTCTCTTCTTGGGGAAAAAAAGAAAAAAAAAAAAGAAAAAAAAAAAATCTGCCTGGATGCCATTCTGTGCAACATGCTCTAAGTGATCCTGCTCTAGCAGGGGGGTTGGACTAGCTGATCTCCAGACGTCCCTTCCAACCGTTACCAATCTGTGAATCTGTGTGAAGGAAAAAATAAATCATAAAACATTTCTCCATAGGTAATAGAGACTATGTCTTTCTTAGCGAGTAGTGGGAAGTAATAGTCATGGATCTATGGAATGAAGCAGCTGGTTCCTAGGTCTCAAGATCCACACTAAGTGCTAAACTAAGGGGTTTTATTACTATTAGCTTTAGTTAGTCTGGTCCTATAAACTGATTGTCCCTTAGTGGCTAAAGGCACTAGCTGAGATGTTGAAGTACACACTCCTGTTTGGTTTTGTGTGACAGGAATCCAGATTACATGCTCTGAAACCATGCTTTAGTTCTGTGGCGTGAGTCAGAGAGTGCTAAACAAACAGGGATGCCTAACGCTTTACATTTTTCCACATTTATGTCATTATTTTGCAGTTTGCAGTATAGGAATTTAGCTACAATGTACCTCTATTTTAAATTTCAAAACAATCTTAACAATATTTTCTATGGTTTTTTTTTCTTATTAACCATTTATAGATTGTGCTTTCCACAGATTTTATGGAGTTATTATGGTCACTTAATCCTATTCTGTCCTTTGAATACTTTTGATTATACTTTGATAATTCCCACACATGCATAATAATTTGTGTTTATATTAGAGCATATCTTTATAAAATATATCACATATCACAGAAAATCTTAATTCAGAAGTCATCATAGTTTACTGTCCAAACTCAATTCTTTACTTGTCACAAATTTTTTGCCCTTAAAGTTTACATTTGTTTCCAATAAAGATTACAGGTTTAAACATTGTTTTGCAATTTCTTCATGCCATCCCAAAGCCTATATGATGTTTTAATTACATATCTCTATTGCCCGCATATGAAAAGTTAATTAATCATTAATCTTGTGAAACTGAGCCCCTGGTTAATTGGGTATGTGTTTGGGAGACATCAATATTACTTCCTGAATTGCAAATTTTCAGCTTATACTTTGGGTTTATACATTCACACAGAAAACATATTACATATGTACAGATTCACACATACACCCTTGTATAAATCCATACACAAATATATTGCTATTGTTCTTGGCACGGAGAAATACTTTAAATTAAATACTGTGAATTCTTTATTTATTTAGAGGCAAAAGTTGTACACCAGCAATACACTACACATTTCCGTTGTTTGGACATGTAGGAATACGCAGATGCATTTTCACTTGCACTGGATTCAGTCTCATTTTACTTTGTTTTCATAACTTTCTACAGGTTTTTTCCCCTTTGAAGTTGTAAGCAGATGAGAGAGTATCTGCATTTCAAGGAAATGGCAGGATAATTCTAACCTATAATTAATGTTTAGTTATAGACAAGCGATCAGGCAGCAATTTTGCAAGGCCGTGTTCTCCAACTGGGTAATCAGGCAACCAGAGCATGGGATTTGCATACTGTAAAACTGACAAGAAATAACCGTGACACAATTATGCAGATCAGACACCAGAACCAATATGAGCAGAGGGAACCGCACAGCTGGGAAGAAAAAAAAATATAAAAAAAATCTGCAACAAAATATTAGTGATTGCCAGAGTTCCTGTCAGTCAGCTAAGGCAATCTCATTCAGACAGAAAGTATGTTTATAATTATAGCCTTTTCCACTGGTGAGGTACTCAGCAATAATAAAAAACATTTTGAATAATTCTGCTATGTTCTTACCAACCTGTGAGCATTTGTCATTAGTTAAGAAGCACAGCTGCTATTTTCAGTTTATTCATTCTCTCATTTTCACTGAGAGTGACTAATTTTTGTGCCCTACACACATATATAAAATACATACTCTATAGTACGTATTTTATTGGGCATAATTTGCAGGTTTTGGCAGGGGGGTGGTGAGGTGTGGGGCTGCAGGGGTGGCATCTGTGGGAAGAGACCAGGATCTGTACTGGACCCAGCTGGTTCCAGCCTGGACGCAGTGCAGGACACAGCTGCACCCACCCAAGGAGTTTGTGGTGCCCCTGAACCAACCAGATGTGTGTCTCTGAAAACCTATTTAAGAAAAGGCAGTAAGCACCAAGAAAAGGAACAATGCCAGAGCAAGAGGAGACCTCAGACCTCACTGAAGGAGGACAGAGAGAAATGCAGATTAAAGGTAAATGCAAGACAAACTAACCTTCCCAGTCCTTACAGTATAGGTTTCAGGCCTGATCTTGCTCACTTGGAATTAAATTAAGATTTTACCAATGACTTTGAAGTCACATTATGTAGCTCATTGTGTGCAATAGGACTGAATATTTCTCTTTCATATAGGTTAGGTACATCTGATGTCTGGAACCAGTAAGCTTTCTTAATTAATTGAACATTTCTGCATTACCTGTATACTCAAGATGAAATCCAGCAGCTGAAACACTGATATCAGACTGAAAGTTTAGGTACAGATTATTTGATGTGCTGTTGAGAAGGGGAGGTATGGTTGTTCCTGAAAAGAGAAATCAAAATATTATTGAAATGCACAGAAACTGAACTCAATGCATACATCAATGTGCATGTGGATAAAAAGAGAAAAAAAAAGAAAAAGAGAAGGGGAGAAAGGAGGAAGAGAGGATGGGAGGGGGAGAGAAAGGTCGCATAACCAATTCCACCATATTTTGTCATCATGGATGCTATCAAATATCTATCCCTAGAAAAGTTTTATTACATTTTCAGTGCACTGCAATATCAGAGACCTGAACTGTAAGCACTCAGGGAAGCAAGGTCTAATATAAATTTATATCACATACTTTTACCCACAAAAGGAGAAATATTCACTCGGGTTTTCATAAAAGCAAGAGCAAATCCTGTAACTGGAATAATTTCAAATGTAACAGTCAAATATATCAAGCAGCTCTGAACATATTTTGTAGGGCTATTCTTAGAAATGTGATTGATTATTTATTTGTGTTTCAGCAGAAGACAAGACAACAATCTTATTGCCTGTGATCTCATTCCATACACATGAATGAAGTAGAATAAAGGAAAACAAAACAAAATAAGAAACAGTAAGGCAAACAGAACTGTCTCAGTTATGTAAAATAAGCATAAAGAATGCATCATGTACAATTTCAAGAGGCATCTCTTTTAGAGGTCTGTATTTCTGGACCTGCTGTAAGAGTGGGCAAAATATGAGATTAATAGCTATTCAGTTTGGGAGCCTCTGAATATTATCTCATTTCTAACATTTTCAAATATTCAGCTTTATGAAAGCCTGCTAAGAGATGACTGATTAAAACAGAAAGAATGCTACCTGTTGTGAATTATAGGAGAAACAAACACACACACATAGACATACACAGAAGAACTAGAAAGAGCTATATGTTTACAAAAAAGAGTTGAATCTGTGAAACACTTATTGTAAAATCCTCTCAGTCACCTGAATAACTTCCAAGCCTTGGAGCATTGTTGTCAGCACCATCATAAAAGTCTAAGGAGTCCCAGTTGTGTTCTGTGGCAAAACTCACCACTTGCACCTGTGAAGAAAAACGTGAGGTAAAGAACACGAACTTCTTCCCCTGCGTATTCAAGCACAAAGGCGACTGTAAATTGTAGCCTCTGTTGCTTTCAATCATGAAAAGTTGTGTCTTGCTCTCATTGTCAAAGAGAACAGAAAATCATCATTAAGTGAATAAAATTGTGTTGCAACATTTTTATTTTTTTTTTATTTAATTGCCAGTTCAGACTTCTAAATCCTGTGACCCTTAGTGACAACCACATATTACCTCTGATGAGTCACATAGCCATGAAAATCATCTGGGTATAGAATATGATTCCCTTGTTTGGAGGACATTGAGGGGAAGGTAAAACACAGTATCATCAATTACTGCCATTTCTTTGTGATTCTCTCTAGTTTATCCCAGGCTAAAAACAGTCCCACAGTGATGCACACTGCTTCGTCTATCTTGCCATGTCCAATTCTACGCCCAGGTAAGAGCAACCTCCTGTGTTTAACTACCTTCATCATTAACTCATCTTCTGAGGAGCAGCACTCACCGGCATGCCACAAGCTAAAGGCAGAACATTGACTTCATTCCTTCCAGAGGTGACAACATCCTACCGCTCATAAGGAGGTGCAAAATGGTAAGCAGATAGACTGCAAGTGGGAGGATATATCTGCTTGCATATAGTGAAAACACTCCCCACAAAGCAGAAAAATGCCAGATTCCTTTTCCTCTTTTGGGGGGGAGAGGGTCTGGCATTTTTCTGTTTTAGTGAAATAACTCTTTAATGAAAAGCATTTAAAGAGTGACAGAAGCACTGATGAAACCCCAACCACCCTCAAAAAGGGGTACCTTAGCCACTAAGTTAGAGAATTATGCTTCTTTTACTGTTCTTCCACCTCAATTATTCTTCCTTTTATTATTTTTCCAAAATTGAAGAGCTTCAATAGAAGAAACACCGATTCCAGTACAACTAGGTAATGAAGTTATTTTTCTAGGTGGAATGTATGACTTGGAACTTCTAGGTAAAAGGAATGTTCAATTTGACAACCTGTTTCTTGGATGAGGGCCTTAAACATTGCGCCTTTTTGTAGGAAGTGGTCAGATACTATATATTTTAATATATACTTTTTTTTTTTTATTTTTTATTTTAAAGTGAAGCAATGGAAAGGCCCTGACTGTTAGCATGTTTTAGATACCTGGAGAAGGCCCACTGGATCTGGTCTCTCAGAAAAGTTGAAGACATGGTGTTTATTTTTTGGTTCACAAGGGATTTAGGGGAAACTTATAGGTGTTGTCTCTGTCAGGAATATTTCTGAAGACATATAGAATTGGAAGTGCAGGCACCTAGGAAACCTTCAGAACAAATTTCAAATTATCAAATGATTTTTATGTGTTTCCAGCGACAGATTGCTGCTGACTACATTTTTCACACCTAATTTAAAAGATCTATTTTAGTGCAACTGATGCTAGTTGCCCTAACCTCACCATGTAGTCATTAAATAGGCAGGCATACCTTCAGGCAGTGATTTGAAGCCAGAGTCTATATTAGATGTTTTGAGTTATCTACCTGAGGTGCCTTTCTGCCTTAACTTTATAAGGTACCATGGTACATTAATTTCCTGATATAAGGTATTTAAGTTAAGTGCCTGAAGGCAGGCTTTTGGTGCACACTTCATATTTACCTAAATCTACTTTTAAATGTCTGCTTTTTGATTTGATATGAGACAGCTCAGCATTTATACGTGGTCACACTGTTTCAACAAATTCAGCAATGTAATCATACACATCAATAGTTGTTATACCTAAATAGTTTAAAATTCCATCTACGCATTTCACAGAGAAATATGCACTGATGATACATTATCTTCATCTCCTTTAAAGCTGGGAAAGTGTCTTTGTTACTTTGAGGGAATAAATATTGGCCAGGAAAAAAGTCCAGACATTTTTTGCATTTACATAAACACAAAAACAGTAGCTATCAGAGTATCTTGAATATCCACATTTGCATGCATTCTCATTTTGGACAAAATCAGTCACCCAAGTTTTCAAATGTTGCCTCAAGTAGCTGATTTTCACAGTAATAATTACATTTTTATATATTTATAGTCATTTTTTTCTTTCCTATGAAGTGAAAAAAACAAAACCAAAACAATTCTGATGCCATTTGTTATGTCATTAGTAGATATAAAGCTAAGCTCAGTTGTTAAAAATAACACAGTAAAAATGGATTGATGACTTCTGATGTATACTCTGTCTTAATGATCCTGTATCAGCTGTATTCAGCTTACTATACCAGAGACTTTATCTTTCTCAGACCTAGCCCTGAAAATCACACAGGATTCAAAGGATCAAGCATGAATATCACACTTCATGATTATCCTGCTTC
The DNA here is from genome assembly GCA_013400195.1 of Aramus guarauna. NCBI lineage: Eukaryota > Metazoa > Chordata > Aves > Gruiformes > Aramidae > Aramus > Aramus guarauna. The sequence continues at coordinate 630,574 of VXBL01004729.1, read as the reverse complement.
AGTGACAATATTAAATGTTCTACACATCTAATTACAATCATACAGGTATGCTTGTTAATCTGCCCTGTTGTCATTAGATTTATACAAGTAAAAATGAATAACTTCTTCAGTAACTGACAGTAGAAAGGATGGATGGTATTCACTACCTGAGCAAAAAAAAAAATATTGGTAGAACTAGGAAAAGAAGCAAACAGTAAATACATCTTTAATAAACTGTCCACAATGGTTTTCCTGACTTTCATTATTAAATCTTTACCTACAGAAACTGAGCTCTTTATTTATTCATTTTCTACAGTAGATATATTTTGAACCAAGGATAGACAGAGAAAACTTGCTACTATGTGTTTTGCTATGAATTTGAGCAGATGATGCTTAAAAAATCCCAATTTATTAAACTCAGCTGTCTTTCCAATAAACAGATTTCTGTCAGTTTCTTTAGTGAAGTCTAAAGAGTGAGATATACACGGCTTAGCTTAAGGGATACTTTCCTGCTACGCGTTCCATGAAGTTCTTAATCTAAATTCTAGTAAATGAGAATTCTGACAGTATTTTAAAGGACCAATTCCCATCACGTGTTGAAACATACTGAAGCATCTTTATATCACAATGAACTTCCATAAATAGTGGCATTTCTGGGAAAACATATATAACCTGTCCATGGAAGCAATCAACTTAATTGCACTCTGTTAGAGGAGATTTATCCACTTTGGGG
>VXBL01004729.1:606826-622283 GCA_013400195.1 Aramus guarauna | reverse complement strand
TCACAGAAGGCACCCCTGTAACCCCCCGCCCCCACTACTAAAACCTTGCCATGCAAACCCAATACACACAAGGAGGGAAATTTTGATTATTAGAAAAAGTTTTGATTATTAGAAAAGTTTCCTGTGTTTTCTGGGGGTCATTGTTGTTTATCCATTTGGCATACATTTATTCTATTTATTTTCTAGTGTTTAAAAAGAATTTTCTTAAAACCAAACCATAATATAATTTGAAGACAATGCCAAAAATACCTGCTTCAAAATTAACAAAAAAGGATAAAATATAAATGTGAATATCTAGTATAACCTGCCCTTGGCAAACTCATTAAAAATAATTACCCAGTCCAAATAAAGACGAAATCACTTTAACTGAAGAAGTTGGGAGGTGATGTATTTAAAAAAAAAAAAAAAACAAACAACAGATGACTAAGTATTCTCTAAAGAATGACTCACTTCCAATAATTTTCTATCCCCTGTCAACTATCATGAAAGACTGAAAGTCACCTGTGTAAACTTGAAATCTGAAGTTGGGCTGCAAACTATTCCTGAATTGGCCTTCATTGCTTTGTAGTAATGTTATTTAAAAATAAAATATCTTTTACTCTGTATTTGGTGGCACAACATTTTGCATAGTACTCAGTGAGAGGTATGGGTGGTGGCTCTGCATGTCCCAGAGGCAGCAGCAGCACAGCGTGGTCCAGCACGCAATCAGACAGGTGCTCTCACCTGAGTCATCCCTCTGCCACTCCTTTATGACGTATACTATGGTTTTAGGCTCATCTGCATACACTGGTCCTGGAGGCAGAGGTGCATTTTGCCATCTGTACTAGGGATAACCTCAATAATCTGGCTGGCCTGGCTGGTATGGCCCAGTAGATCCAGGAGGATAGCCAGGAGGACCACCTCGTTGCTGTGCATAAGGTGGGTAAGAGGCAGTGGGGCCCTTGCCAGGGTAAGGTGGAGGATTTTCCTAGTTCATGTCAGATACAGAATCTGTCCTTAGGTGCTGTCCATTTCACACTGCTGCCAGCACCTGTGACCAATGATAATTGTTGTTCCTCAGGGGTCGATATTGAGACTGGTGCTGTTTAACATCTTTGTTGGGGACAAGGACAGTGGGATTGAGTGCACCCTCAGCAAGTTTGCTGACAACATCAAGCTGTGTGGTGTGGTTGACACGCTGGAGGGAAGGAATGCCATCCAGAGGGATCTTAACAGGCTTGAGAGGTGGGCCTGTGGAATCTCATGAAGTTCAACAAAGCCAAGTGCAAGGTTCTGCACATGGATCTGGCCAGTCCCAAGCACAAGTACAGGCTGGGTGCAGAATGGATTGAAAGCAGCCCTGAGGAGAAGGACTTGGGGGTATTGATTGATGAAAAGCTCAACATGAGCCAGTAATGTGCACTCACAGCTCAGAAAGCCAACCATGTCCTGGGCTGCATCAAAACCAGCATGGTCAGCAGGAAGTGATTCTGCCCCTTTACTTCACTCTCATGAGACTCCACTTGGAGTACTGCATCCAGCTCTGAGGTCCCCAACATATGGATAGGGACCTGTTGGAGCAAGTCCAGAAAAGGGCCACGAAGATGATCAGAGATCTGGAGCACCTCTCCTATGAAGATAGGCTAAGTGAGTTCAGTCTGCAGAAGAGAAGGCTCCGAGGAGACATTGTAGCAGCCTTCCAGTTGTGTACAAGAATGATGGGAAGGGACTGTTTATCAGGGAGTGTAGTGATAGGACAAGGGGTAATGGGTTTAAGCTAAAAGAGAGTAGATTTAGATTAGATATTAGGAAGAAATTTTTTTACTGTGAGGGTGGTGAGGCACTGGAACAGGTTGCCCACAGAAGTTGTGGATGTCCTATCCCTGGAAGTGTTCAAGGCCAGGTTGGATGGGTCTTTAAGCCACCTAGTCTAGTGGAGGGTGTCCCTGCCTATCCTTTAAGTGATCTTTAAGGTCTCTTCCAATCCAAACCATTGTATGATTCTGTGATTCTGTGATTTAGCTGTGATGTTTTTCTATCATGTGTTATAAAGGAATTATAATATCATATTTATTTTTGTTTTGAGCAAAAGAAGAAGAAAAAAAAAGCAAGCAACATTATTCAGAAGCTATAATCTTCTTTAAAAGACAGGGAAAGAGAAGTCTCTCACTACAGAAATGGTCTCTATGTTGATTAAAGATAACAAGTATGCACTAAGAAACAAGAAATGCAAGTTTCTCATGCATCTTAACTCCCAAGTCTGGAGACCTCATTTCACTGTGCTAAGTGATGGATCATGTCCAGTCAGCTAAATGATAAATGAAAAAGGAGAAAACCCACGTTTAAATAAGCAGGATGTAGGCATAACTATAGGAAGCAGAAAGCAGGAAACCATTGTGTGAAATTCTCTCTCAATGAGAAAGACTCAGTAAAGGTTTACAGCTGATCAGATTAGTGCCATCAATCCAATGATCATCACATAAGAGAAACTCTTGTGCCCGTTCTCATAAGACAGACAGGAATTCTCCACAAAATCAGACAACTACATTAAGATCTGAGTACACTAATATGATGACAATCATTCCAGTTTTTGTTGCAGGAGTTTCAGGGGGTTTTGGGGGTTTTTTAAGGAAGAAGAGGGGAGGAAAGAGATTTCCTTTTTTTTTTTTTTTTTTTTTTTGTGAGAAACAGAACATAATTTAGATTTTTCAGTTCTTCTACCATTTCCTTTGGATTTTACCTTCATGACACCTATAACTAGCCATGGAATGACCTTGAAAAACATAAAATACATGAATGAACAGCAGCAGGAAGCGTCTAGGAAGATTTTAAAGTCCGTTATTTATTCATGTGAAGTAACTTAACATTCATGTACTGTAAGCCAAGAGGTTTATATGAAATAATTTAATCATAGAAAGTATGGTTAATAAACTCACAGATGCTAAAGGCAGAAAGGTTTATTATGACCTATTGCTGTCTTATGGTGAAAGCAGAAAAATTACTTCTTCTATATTGTTGAAAAAGTCAGAGGCTACCTACTATTACAACTTATATCTGCCTCCTCCTGCTGGAACATAGCATTCCTCTGTGAGTAATGTCTTTGATTTAAGTATTTAGCTTCATAACAAGCTACAGACAAGAAAAAATGTATGAAGTTTTCCTTTGTATTTAGGGTGAAGTAGCAATACACTATAATGATGGACTGACTCAATATTTTGAAATTAAATTATACTCATGTAGACACCAAATAAACTGATATTCACCCTCTTCTGCCTGAGAAAGATGTCCAGTAAAACTGCAAGATAACTAGAATGGAAGTTGGGTTCTTCGAAGACAAATTGTTCAGTAATCACTGAGAAGGGCTTTGAAGGGAAAGACTGAAAGATGACGTTCTAAAGAGATGATCGTACAGAATTCATGCATATAGAAACTTCAATAAATTTTGACCAGGTCACATAAAAAAATTGGAAGATCTGATCAGTGGAAAACTTCAGTTTGACATAACAATAACTAACTCTGAGTTAGCAGTGTTACTATCATCTATTTTTTAAATGAAATCAGTAGCAGAAGGGTCTTTTTTGAAAGTTTCTCCTCCTACATTTCCAAACATTTGGTTGTCTGCCAGTTACTGTTAATACATCCTGTCTACTCTGAATCTGTAGCAGCAATCTTTAGTAATATCTGTTAGATTTCTCTGTAATGGTTGACATTTTCTAGCATATGTTATAACAGGAAAAATATTAATTGCTTGTGACTACAAAGTAGAGACACTACTAGTAGTATCCTGTTGGGTAAACCTCAATTCATTTCAAAGCAAATAGCAAAATAAAACAACTGCCTCGTGTTCCTGAACTTGGAAGGAGTAAAAATTAATTCTAACAGTATAAACCTCTTGGGTGCACTGCAGACTAGATGTCAAAATAAGACTAATGATGGGTTTATATGTAAACCACTAGAAGAGGTATTCTTACTGACATGAGTAAGGGCAGAGAATTGCATATTCTCAACAGATAATTATTAACAAGAGTGACTGAACCACTGAAACTGAATGCAGTTGCTATAATAATGTTACAAAAAATAATCAGACATAACAATAAAGAGAAAACATTAAATAACTGAAAATTAAAAGATGCTAAAGATGTCAAAAGGTAAAAGGAATGCATATATATACACATAATACATATAAATATGTAATTATATAAATTTTCTATAGCTACTGAAGCTATAGATTGCCCTTAAATGAGGGGCAAAATATAAATGTATGATTACACAACACAAACCTACAGAACCCCTCAAATGTAATGGAATCATACTTCAATAACATCATATATTGCACAAGTTTACTGTTATTAGCAATTTAAATATACTTGAATAAGATTATATTTAATTTCAATAGTCAACATCGAAGTCATGGTGATTTTCCAGACTACATATAGGTGTGCCAGCTAACTGTACTTGGGTAGGGCAAATTAAGGTGAATTTGTATTAGTTCTTCACAATGCATGTGACATGCACCCTCTAGTTTTTAATCTCTTAGTCTGCGGAAAAAGCCATTTCTGAACTACCTGCCTTTCATCGTGAACTATTGGTGTTCCATTGGCAGTCTCGGCTATTGTTCTCTCAGGTAGAGTCTTCCATTGTCTGGCACGACATCCAGAAGATTAGGGAGAATAAGAAAGAATAAAGGATTCTCTCTGCAAACAAGGCACAGGTAAGGAAGGGCTGAAAGAGTTCTGGTTTTTAAAGCTCTCAGGTTTCCTCCCCTGCATGAAGGCAAAGAAAATATCCATCTCAGAGAAACAAAAAGCAGGAGTACACAGATCTAGGTCTGAGCTGTAAGCTAGACTCTGCTGTTCTGCCTTTGTTTTTCTTCTGCAAAGAAAGTTTTGACTGAAAATGTGCTGACCTGTCCTCTTTCTTGTTACTGTATTACTGCATTTCCACACTAGGAAAGGAAGAAGTAGATAGGAAATGCTACATCTTCTCATGTTTGAGAAATAAACTGTTTCTCTGAATATATGAAAAGACAAGAATGTGTTTGGGGAAAGGAGATGGGGAAGTTAGAAACACTAGAAGCTCAGAATGAGGAATTCAAGTGAAATTGCATGGAAAGAGATACATGCATATTTCCCCAGAAATGGCCATAATTCCATACAAAATAGGAGAAAAGTGAGACTCAGGCCTTTTTCTGGAGCTGGAACAGGAATGAACTCTCCTAATTAACACATTTCTTGCTTGCTCCTAAAATCAGCGAAGTTGATCACATTGCATAAATTATCATTCTCCTCCAGCCTTCAAACCCCAATTTCCCTTTCTGCTTCTCCCATTCTGCAGCTCACATTCCTCTCTCCTGGCCTGAGAAGTCAAAACAGTACATTTTATTTTAAATACAATGGATATTGTATAAGTATATTGCATTATATTATATTATATTATATTATATTATATTATATTATATTTGCAGTAATTTTAAATAATACTAACATGTTGCATCTGCTATGTAATACAGAACCCTGAAAGAAATACCACACCATACTACCTTCTTTTCTCTATACTGGTTTGTTTCAGTTTGACTAAATTGAAATTCAAGTATCTAGTAGTAGTAGTAGTAGCAGCAGCAGCAGCAGCAGCAGCAGCAGTAGTAGTAGTAGTTTAAACAGGAAACATTGATTTATTTACCCCTACAGGTAAAAACTGTATCTTACCATTTTAACTACCTTTACAGCTCTTAATATTGATTGTATACCTGAAATGTTGAATTTATCTCATTTGGCCAAAGCTTCTTAAAAGTTAGATAGTTTTTCAGGTTATATTTCTTGTTTTTTTTTCCTGGAGCGGAATGAATCATGCTCTGGGCCTGTCTTTCTCCATAAGCTAGAGTGGGAACCTGGACAACTAGTGTAAACTAGATATTCAATTTGTAGATGGCTGAAGAGAGATGACATGAATCTCGTCCATAATGTTTTGACCTTACAGACACAATTTAATCTTCTTCTTGTCTAACAAAGCAATTTTTTAAAAACTGGACTATAAACAGAAGACCTGAAATTATATCTCATTAAATAAAAAATAAGTAAATGTGTGGTAAATAAACAAATGTGGTTTTACCTATGCACAAGATGGCATGTTATAACATGTCATGTCCAGTAATAGAAAACATTAGTTTCCTCCAGAGTATACTATTTTGTTCTTTTTGGTTGTTGTTTGGGTTGGGTTTTTTTTTGTTGTTTTGTTTTGGTTTTTTAGAAGGAAACAAGGACATATGTCTTGAAAAGGACAAGGGCAGAGTTCTAGAAGAGGATAAGTTGCTTTTTCATCAAACATCAATATCAAAGTATTCAATTGTACACTGATAGAGAATTTGCCTTTCTTCATACTTTTTATGCCATATTTTCTCTTGTGTGCTTATATGTAATTACTTTTGAAAGTGGAAGAATAAGACTTCTCAAAAAAATACTTAAAATACAGAGAATCAAAGACCCATTCAAATACTAATAATTTACACTGGATTCTCCTTCAATTAATAAGATTCAACATTTATAATGAACAGTATGTATTCAATACAAAATAAGTTTTAGATCAGTAAGACAAGAAGTGTTAAACTATGACAAGCTACTGGTGCTACAAGTTTCTAGCGCATTAACTGGCACGAAGCAGTGGTAGTTCTACCCAGCAAAGAACTTCAAAAATGGTTTACTAATACTTGCTTAGTTGTCTCTTATTGCTTGTTGACGTATGTTCTTTGTCACATACAGATCACACTCAGCTGCCACTTTAAGGAAAAGTTGTTGTATATAATTTTATCCAATCTTATAGCATACAATGTGTAAAACAGTAACAATTAATATAAACACACTTGACAAATATTATCCGTTTTGGTATTCTGTTCAGTATGGAGAACATTGACTGTACGTCCAGGCAGAAAACTGACTGTATTTATGCTGCATCAGAAATGGTAAGTGATTTGCTCAATATCAAAACCAATCAAACATCAGAGGGGGGAATAACCCCAAGCACCAGTACAGAGAAGCAGTGCTGCAGAGAAGGACCTCAGAGTCCTGGTACATAAAAAGTTAAGCATGAGGCAGCAATGTGCCCTCATGGCCAGGAAGGCCAATGGTATCATTGGATACATTAAGAAGAGTGTGGCCAGCAGGTCGAGGGAGGTTATCGTCCTCCTCTACTCTGCCCTGGTGAGGCCACATCTGGAGTTCGGTGTCCAGTTCTGGGCTCCCCAGTTCAAGAAGGACAGGGAACTACTGGAGAGAGTCAAGTGGAGGGAAGCAAGGATGATGAGGGAGCTGGAGCATCTCTTGTATGGGGAAAGGCTGAGAGACCTGGATCTGTTTAGCCTGGAGAAGACTGAGAGGGGATCTTGTCGATGCTTATAAATAACTAAATCACATCTGTAATCATAGAATGGACTGTTTAACACCAACATGCATGTTCTCCCATTTAGTTCCTACAAAATGAGGGTGAAAGATCACAGGGAAAAAAAAAAAAAGAAGAAGAAAAAAAAGAGAATAGTAATATGGCCAACAGAGGGTAAAAAACAGTGTTGAAACTAGTGAAAAGTACAGAAGAAAAATAGATATAGGCAAGAAAAAATAATTGTAAAGCAAGATACAAGTGTATACACTAAACAGAAAAAAAAGCATCACTACTTCACAGATAATGAAGATGACATTTTTTCTACTAACTGTGGCATGCTGGCAAGCTTTTGAATTCTTTATAGCTTATCTTTTTTTTTTCCCTTTTTTATCATAACACTATGTTTAAAAAGAAAAGGACTTCTATTCCTTAATATTGCTTATGACTTACATTTTTTTCTTATTTTATTTTTTTGTAAGAATGTCAGTCTCAATGCTTTGTTTGAAAAATATACCTTTTCCTCTCAGATACTGTCAATAGTATTTCTAAATCAGGGAAAGGAGGTTGAAATGATAATACAGACCAAGTAGAACAGTTTGTCAAAAAATAGAGACAGATGCTGTAAGCAATAACCATATTTTATTTAATAGACTGAGAATGAGTGAACAGACCCAGAGCGCTGACTAGAGTGAGAATAAGAAATTTAGAATTGATTTAATCTGAAGAAATGTTGCATGGAAAAGCCTACTGATAAGTTAGGTACTATATTGTATGATGTCAAAGTACACCATTGTTTCAAAATTTGCTATTGAAACAGTTTCATCACTAGATGTGCAGACATTTTCCTGTATTATTTCAATCGTACATGTAGTCTTTCTTAACAACTAAGGTAGGTCTTTTGTCACTAGTACTGGTTTTTAATTAGATATTTTTGTGGTATCTAACACAATACATATTAAATCTATGCTAATGCCTCCCAGATCCATTAGTGATTAATGTTATAGTCCTAACTAAAAGCAGAATAATGAAAGAAATGTGTTTCATGTCTACTTGCTGTGTTTTCCAAGGTTGTTTTACCAAACCAATAGGCAAAGCTTGAAAACTCAAATGTCTATGACACTGGATAAATTATTGCTACTCATAACAAGTGATTTTGCGAGGTCCTTATCTAGCATGGGTTTAACTTTATAACTACATTGGCTAAAATCACTATAATACATTATCAGTTGGAAAGCTTTTATCTTCTATTTCCATGGAGTTAAGTAATATTTCTATGCAATCATTTAGGACACGTTAGATTTTTTATCTTAAGGAAATGATGCATATGTTAACTATAAAAAGAATCTCATTTCACGATTTCCAAAATGCAATCAACAAGGTACTTCAGCAAATGCAGTTTAAAAGGAAAAAAAAGTACATGGTTTCAGATGTTTAGGAAAACAACAGTAGGTATAAATTGTTTTCTTCATGCACAGACCTGTGCAGGAATTTGTGCCTGGAATTGTGATTTTCTGTATATTCTTAAATTATTTTAAAAAGATGCAATGAACAGTTACAAAGTGTCTTGATGGCATTAAGTTATCAAAGAAGTAAAAGCAAGAAGTAACTGAAAAGTTACAGAAAGATATTATAGTAATGGATAACTAGTGATAAAATATTAGATTAAATTTATGGTAAAGTACTGCATATGAGCAAAAAATAAATCTACTTTATATTCACAATTATAGGCTTTGAATTAGCTGTTAACCACCCTGGACTGAGATCTTGAGGTTATAAAAAATAATTCCTGTGAAACATCAGTTCAGTGCTCAGTAGTGACAGAAAGGGAATAAAATCTGAGCAGTTATCAAGAAAAGAGCAGAGAACAACAAGCAATTATAACACATATGTGAAAATTCAGGATGCAAGGGATAGACATTTTGCTCTGCCCTCTGCAAAATACATGAATTAAATTTGAAAATATACAGCGAAGGAAGAGCAAGATAATAGCAGTTATGTAATGCTCTCTTTTCTGTCATGAATAGATCTGAATTTGTCATTCAGAAAAGGAGATTATTAAGGGGCAAATATGATAGGAATCTATAAAATCATGAGATGTATGAAGTTGAACAGGGAATGATTTTTACAGTCAAGTATAAGAACTGGAGAGAATCAAGTGAAAAGTAGACAATAGCACATTTAAAACTGGGAACATATTTCTTTACACAATACACACTTAAGAAGTGGAAGCAATTGCTACAGGATGTCATAAATGCTAAACCTAAATGGGCTAAAAAAAACAATTATGTAAATTAATGGAAGAACTCATGAGGAGCTACTGAACACAAATGTACTATGTATAGCTCAACAGCTTCTTCAGGCAGAGACTAATGGAGACTGAGAAAATACTTCTGTGAACCATCAATAAGCATTGCCCTAAGATTATATTTTTCCTGGATTTCCACATTTATTGTTACTAAAAGGACACTGTGATGGGCATACTCTTGTTTTCTGACCTGGTGTTATGATGATTCTTATGCTCCAGTTCTACGGCTTCAGAATTTATAGACATTTAAGACTGGAAAGTCTTAATTTAAATACTTTAAGTGATAGAATTGCAGCATGTATTTAGGCAAATTATTCCATTGTCCAGTACACTCTGTGTGTTCCTAGTTTATTTAGGTCTAAACTTTAATTGGTATGACCCTGACTACATCTGCAGTCTTCATAGTTTTAATGTGAATGCCAATATAGTCAGATTTCAGCTGTGATTATATGAATAGTGATTTTTAACATAGATAAGTATAAGCATATTTTTTAAATTAAATTTTATTCTATAGAGGTACCAAGTTTCAAAAACTGAAATTACTTAATTTCTATTATACATAGCATAGCATATTATCTTCTTTAAGCAGAAAGGAGTACACACTCAGCCAAAAAGGACAGTGACATAGATATTTATACTCCACTTTATATTAACTAGTTATATATGCACACTACAATCACATATGTTGCAGGTAGTGTAACATCTTTCCATATTTGACTACTCTATTGACAGTCTTAATTTTCTCAAATGGTATTAAAACTTCCAGAATGTGTTGATCTCAGTACCTGGCAATTTACAAACATTAAAAATAGAAACCTGATTGAATACATTAAAATATATTACATAGAATACATATAATTACACTTTGAACTGTTTTCTCAACCAGAAGGTTGAATATCCTTCAACTGTTTTTCTCTCAGCAAGAAATTAACCTTCACTGCTGGAAGATCAGGTGATTATATACTTTTCAGAGCTATTAGTTGATAGCTTATTTGAAATAAAGGAATAAAATATGTTCCTTGCTGCTCATTTTAAATTAACTCTTTTATTTCTGTGTCGCAAAGAAAATATCACAATTTTTTAGAAGCCAGTTTTCAGCTGTATTCCCTCAGTTCTTACAGCTTTCTACTTAAACTCCTAGTTTCCGATCTACCTTGAAGGGAACAGCATGGGAGAAAAATTATGTTCATTTCTCTGAAAGTCCATCAGTGAGCAAACTAAATATTGTAGGTGACAAAATAAATTTTTGACAAGTATCATTAATACCACTTTTTATTACTGAAACTAACTATAAGATTTTAAGGAGCAAAACAATTTTTCTATCTTAGTAAATTGCATTAAATTTTACCAAATAATAGAAAAGTGTACCTACTGTTCATTTCCATGCATTTTTTTGTTATTGAAATATTTGGGTTTTCAGCCTGCAAACCCTGTATCACATTGTGATAGATCATGGGTAACAACTCAAGAGTACATTAGTTACAAGTAAGTAGTAGGACTTCAGAGGGAATATGTGAGACTGTAAAAAACAGTTCATTAGTTACTGCTGGGTTTCATTTCCCTGGTATAACATAAAACATAGGACTGGTATTTCACTTTAAGTTTATATGGTACCTTTTTGTACTTAACTGTTTAAGTGTTACTCCAATTAATTTTCACAGTATCTCTTTGAGGTTAATGTTATTATTCTGTCTTATAGATGGATAAAAAGAGAGATAGAGAGGTTAAGTGTTTTGCCCAACTACTATATACACGCAAATATTTATTCTCCCTTGCTATTTTTAAAATATTATTTTTATAGAATGGTTTCTGGTTCCTTCTCTCCATAGTTCCTTTTATGTGACAAGAAGTACACATTTTTTTAAAAAATCTGAAACAAGAAAAAAGGAAGCGATTTAATTTAAATTCTCGTGTCCTCTGATTAGTCATAATGGACACAATTCCACTAAAAAGAAAAGTATTCCACTAAAAGTATGTCACAGCAGAGGTGTTTCCTTATGGCTAAGGAAATTTTTTGTCTTAAGGGGACCAGGAGTACTCTGCTATTCACTTTTAAAAAACAGTTTTCAAAACAATAGTCTGGACTCTGCCTAACTCATTATCTGTGTAACTATGTTTGGCCTCTCTACCTACAAAAGAATATTTTGTTAATTTCTTCAGCCTTGGGGCATATATTCACATTCCAGTTCAATGGAACTTCTGTTGAAGAAGGTATTTGCTGGCATATCCTCTCATCTTGTACTGTGTTGCATGACGTACCCTATTGAATAGTATGAACTCACTTAATACAATTTCTGCCCCTGAAACTGTATGCTTTTATCAGCAAATTCTATTGTTTCTTATTTGACATCTCACTCATGGAGTGAAATGGATCAGTATACTCCAGAGATGGACATTTTTCTGGGATACTTCTTTTGACTTCCTTGAGTTTTAAAACTGAATCTTGGACATGATTCCTAGCAATAGTTATATAGCTCCCCTGAAGCAGAGAAAATACATCTAATATTTAACTGTGGATCTGCTTCTCTCTGTGATCTTCTGTTGTTGACACAGAAAACAAAATCATTTTTTAAAAAGATTATTTGTCTATTTTTTGTTATGTTTTCTTTGTATACACCATTTACAAGGGCAACAGTTTTAAACTTAAAAAAAAAAAAAAAAGTAGGTTTAGACTAGATGAAAGAAACAAAGATTGGTAGGNGTGGCCTCACCAGGGCAGAGTAGAAGGGGAGGATAACCTCCCTTGACCTGCTGGCCATGCTCTTCTTAATGTATCCAATGATACCATTGGCCTTCCTGGTCATGAGGGCACATTACTGCCTCATGCTTAACTTCTTGAGCACCAGGACTCCCAGACCCTTCTATGCAGCACTGCTTCCCAGCAGGTAAGGAAGAAATTTTTTTTTATGATGAGGGTCGTGAGGCACTGGAACTGGTTGCCTAGAGAAGTTGTGGATGCCCCATCTCTGGAAGTGTTTAATGCCAGGCTGGATGGGGCTTTGAGTCACCTGGTCTGGTGTTGAGTGTCCCTGCCCATGGCAGGGGGGTTGGAACTAGGTGAGTTTTAAGGTCCCTTCCACTCCAAACCATTCTATGATTCTATGATAAATAAGAGACTACATGGTTATTTACAAATACAAATGCATTTACAGACTCAGAATTACTGAGATGGGGTAAACGCATATACAGAAATACTGTTATGGATTTATTAATGTGGCTGAAGAGTCTTCAGCCATCCCCATAAACAGTAACTAGTGCATCAAGTGACTTTTATCAAAAATATTCTTTCATAAAGACTATACTTGCTAACATTAATGCTGTATTTTTTTTGTTGTTGTTACTGTTGTTGTATTTCTTTCTGATATTTATTTATTTTTAAACAGCTATGGGGAATTCATAGTAACATTGTTGAGGAAAAGTGTGGTAGACTCAGTTTCTTTGAAAGCAGGGTTTCTTATTCTTTTCCACTGAGTTACATTCTGGAGGAACAAAGTAGACTTGGATTATAGATGCACTGAGTGTAAAATTTACCACTTTGAATAGGTTTCAAGAAACATTAGTCTAACACATAAGTGGCTTTATTTTGAAAAGAAAATAGAAAATTTAATTAGATTTAAATATATTAGTCTAGAACAAGGCCTCTTATTTTAATTATGAAGTCTGTTTTGGGTTTTTGTTGGGATACTTTTCAATACAATAGTCTTTGGAGGAATAGTGACGACAAAATAACTAGAATATAAATTATGAACATGAGTTATTGTTAAATTTAAAAAATCAAAACCATATGAAGTTCTGTTAGAATCCATTTTTATTATCTCCCTCTTATTCAGGTTAATTTCTAATTAGATGGTTGAAATGATAAAGTACTATTCATAACTGCAGAAAACAAGAAAAAGAAAAATATTAATTATTAGAAATAAGATATATAATAAAATTACCATATCTTCTTTCATAATTAAGGAGAGACAGAAAATCATTAAAAGCTTTTCTAAACAAGGTACAGAAGTTAAATATATCTTTATTTCCCGAGGTTGTTCTCCCACATAAATTTGTTTTCTAACATTTGAAGCATTTATATTTATATGATTATTTACACGATTACAACACATATTGTTATCACCCAACTCTATTTCCCAACATTCTAATTACATTCCTAGTCAACAGAAGATAGATTAATTTAAAATAAGGTTTTTTTAAGTATTCTTAAAAGGAAAAAAATTTTAATATTATTATGATTGGTAAAAAAATAGTGCTAACAAGAAATTCAGTAATCAAATACATTTTAAGGCTCACTGAAGCTGGTATTCATTCAGTTTATTTATAGATTCTTAATAAATATCTCTAAACTAGGGAACTACAAACATTAGGTAACTGAACCAGCCTCAAACTGATCAAGTTTTCTCTCTGTGCAGTGATTTTAGAAACACTTTATGCCAATTTGGTTTTAATTTCTCAGTAAAGTTATTAAAGGCAGATGGGAGACATTTTAATATAAGTACTCAGCTACACAAATCACTGGAAAACTCTTGACAATAAAATATATATTCATGTTTCTAACTCATTGTTAAGAACATTGGCAATGAGAATTAAGGCAACAAGAATAAGTAGATGTAAGTCAATTATTGAAGATAATGAAGGGAAGGAGAATGCTTCATTTCTTAGTATCCAGGTATTAACAACAAGTTCTTATCATTATATTGTCACTTCTACTTTATTGCTCCATTTCTCAGTAATCTCAGATCACCTTGAGGATCCTGGTTTTTGAGGCGTAATATGCATAGTCCAACACTCCTGTTCATTTAAAATAGTCTCCTCTCTGCTTTTGTGCAAAAGCTTTTCTCCAAATCCTAAATTTAAAATGTACTTATTTTCTTCTCTCCAGGCTCTTATCTAAATAAAAGACAATTCTTTGTGATTATGATGTGAAAGCAGGCAGGATACTCTGAAAGGGAAAAGACAATTAGGTGGCACGCTTCTCTCCGAGGCCCAGTAACTGTAGCCTACAGCTGATATGTGTTTTTATAGTCTCCTGCAGCGGATGTGTGAACAGGATGGAGGAAAAAAATCCAAGACTGTACAGCTGACAACAACTGACATTTATGCTGAAAAAGCTTCTACTCAGGATAATTGTATTCTGAGAGCAGTTGTGTACATTGCATGCTTTGTGGCCACTTCTTTTGTTTGTTTTATGAACAAAAATGAGTGGAAGAAGTTAGAAGCACAGCATAGGAGGCAATTGCCCTGCTACTACAAAAGTGTTCCAAACTGTGTTTGCATCTCGGAAATGTGAAGAACTTGCTAATCTTGAACACGGGTAACATTTTCAATTCTTGCTTCATTGTCTTCCTATACAATTGCTTATTTGCTTTTAGAAAACAAATCTGAGTCACACTTCTAGCATCTGACTGTCTAAGCAAGTATTTTATGGAAAGAAAAGTGCACTGGTAAAACATCTGAATTTTGTTTATCGCTTATTTTTATATTACAGTCTGTGGACTGAAGAAGAAATAAAACATGCCTGCAACTTTTTGTTTTTATCCTGTAGATCTTAACATTGGCCTAGATACATCAGAAGGAATATCCCTAGAGAAAACAGATCAAGATTTTTTTTTTTTTTTTTTGTTATTGATGATTCTTGGAAGTGTAATCACAAAAGCACTCATAAAACTATTATGTTCAAAGACACAAACAGCATGAAGTTCAATTTAGTTGTACTATACAAACCTTTTCACTGTAGTTCTGACAAGAACTAGTTTTTCAATGCTAAGAAAATTAGGACCAAAAAAAAAAAAAAAAAAAAAA
>VXBL01004729.1:575805-606006 GCA_013400195.1 Aramus guarauna | reverse complement strand
AAAAAAAAAAAAAAAAAAAAAAAAAAAGAAGTAAGGGAACATTAAGTTGCCTAATGAAGCATTTAAACAAGGTGTCTAAATTTGAAAACTGGTGTCCCCTTAAAAAAATTGTGGTCAAGCCTCTCTCTGATGCTTATGCAGGTACCACAGGGACACTAACCTCTTAAATAATACACATAATAGAAGGAATAAACAATTTTAACTCAATAACAATAATAATAATAATAACAGTAATTATAATTGGAATAAGAATATTAAATAATAATAATAATAATCCTCCAATGTTACTTTATTTGAGGTACAACTAAGAAAAAAATCTTATTAAGATACCAGATTTAATTCAAGCCATCTTATTAATTAAGTAATAAGGGTTCTTGGCTTAATGAAAAAGTCACTTTGAAAAAGCTGTTTGGTTCTTCAATTACCTCTCAGCTAATTTAGAGATACTAATTAAAAGTACAACAGCTATCTGAGTATAATAATTATCTTTTATGATCCTACTAGTAAATGCTATTGTTTAGATCAGATAATCCAGCTGTTCATTCATCTGAAACAAATTATCACTTATGCTTACTGAATGGTGTGGATGAAATTAACACTTGAATAATTATTTTTTCTTTTCATTAATAGGCAAAACCAAAACAACTGCTAGTCAAAAATAAGAAGATAAAACTGAGAACACTGAAAAATTTCTTCATATCAATTATGAAAAGGTATATAAAGAAAAACTGTGAAAGAAAAAAATAAAAATATTCCAGCCTTTCTCTAACTGTACATAGGAGAAACAGGACTTCATCAATATGATCCCTAAAGTAGTTGTAACCATTTATCAGAGTTTACAGCGTTTGCCTAAATCTGTAACTGAAATGTGAACTCAAAACTGCAGGACTGTTTCAAAGTGAAATGTTTCAAGAGCTCTATGACAAACTGTGGGGAAAACAAATCTTGCCTAACTATAAGTTTATCATTTTATTTTTAGCAGAACATCAGCACAGAAGTGATAGAGAATGCATCCTAAATATGACAGAGTTATTGGTGTTTTTATTTTATTATTGAAATTTCCATATTTTCATTATTTTAATTAATAAATGTTATAATAATTAATTTTAACAATATTATAAAGTTGTAGAAACTCATTACTCTCTTTTAATTCATGTTAGTTGCTCTGCATTTATCAAAGTGGTGTGTATCAAACTGCTTTATACTACTGAATGACTAATGGAAATTGTCTTTCATCTACAGCCAACATATCAGAATATCTTGTCTTTCTTTTCAGCTGAGGATTTCAATAGATATATCAATTATGAAAATTTACAATACTAAATGTATCACTTGTGAACAAAACTAGGTGACTTAAATTTTGAAGTACAGTATCACCACCAAACGACTCCTTTGGTCTGTATTTTCTAATGCACTTCCTGTTTCAGTTCAGAGTCTGATCTTTCAAACTATAAAATCATAAAATTTAGACATCTCCTTTAACCATTAGATGAAAAGCAAATTTATTCTCCTTGGATTCAACATAAAGTTGCTAAATCTTAGCAGGAGCTAAGACTTCTCAGATATGGTTTTGGATAGTATGACAGAAAATGAAACCACCAGAGAAATCAGATTGAAAATCTCACTGATATTATGACACAACACTAGGTTGCAATTGTATCAAAGCTTTTAATTATATACACACAGACACACACACACACACAAAAAAAAAAACAACCAAAAAACAAAAACCAACACCAAAACAACAAAAACTCACAAAAGGTGTGTTTTGAGCTTCCAAAACTCCAAATGGAGGTACGTGAATCATTTAATAAACTTAGTGATGCACCCGTGCAGGATATTTATGATGTAGTGATGGGTGCTATGGGAAACTTTAAGCACAGCCATTAAAATTACAAGAAAATTGAAATATTGTATGTGTTAAAGTACAGAATGGAACCCTTTTGAAGTGCTCAGAATATATGTATTTTAGTAATAACTAAATTAATAAATAAGCAAAAACCCAGACTTGAAGTACCTGTAAAGTTCATATCCATGAGACCATGTTTGAGAAAGAGCTTTGCCAAGTGAAAGGAAAGAACATTTCCCCAAAAGAAAGAAGGAAAGAGAAACAAGGGAAAGAAAAGCCATACTACAGTAATACAGGACACTTGTATTCCTCTCCTACATTAGCATACTCATTCTGAGTGATTTGATTTCAACAGAGTGATATAAACTCACGCAAGAGGAACTTTCAATAATTTATCAGCAGTCCTGTTTAACTGGGGAGGTCCCAGTTGATTGGAAGTTGGCAAATGTAATGCCCACCTACAATAAGGGCCAGAAGAAGGATCCAGGGAACCACAGGCCTGTCAGTCTGACCTTGGCGCCAGGGAAGGGTGTGGAGCAGGTCATCTTGAGTGCCGTCATATGGTATGTACAGAAAGAACAGGTGACTGGGCCCAGTCAGAATGGGTTTATGAAAGGCACATCCTGCTCGACTAACCTAATCTCCTTCTATGACAAGGTGACTTGCTTAGTGGATAAGGGAAAGGCTGTGGATGTTGTCTACCTGGACTTTAGGAAAGCCTTTGACACCATTTCCCACAGCATTCTCCTGAAGAAACTGGCTGCTCATGGCTTGACTGGCATACTCTTTGCTGGGTAAAAACCTGGACGGATGGCCGGACCCAAAGAGTTGTGATGAATGGAGTTAAATCCAGTTGGTGGCCAGTCACAAGTGGTGTTCCCCAGGGCTCTGTACTGAGGCCTGTTCTCTTTAATTTCTTTATCAATTATCTGGATGAAGGGATCAAGTGCACCCTCAGTAAGACTGGAGATGACACCAAGTTGAACAGGAGTGTTGATCTGCTTGAGGGTAGGAAGGCTCTACAGAGTGAGATCTGGGCAGGCTGGATTAATGGGCTGAGGACAACTGTATGAGGTTCAACAAGGCTCAGTGCTGGGTCCTGCACTTGGGTCACAACAACCCCATGCAACGCTACAGGCTTGGGGAAGAGTGGCTGGAAAGCTGCCTGGTTTAAAACAACTTGGGGTATTGGTTGATAAATATGAGCTGAATATGAGCCAGCAGTGTGCCCAGGTGATCAATAAGACCAACAGCATCCTGGCTTGTATCAGAAATATTGTGGCCAGCAGGACTGGCAGAGTGATTGTCCCCCTGTACTTGGCAATGGTGAGGCCGCACCTCAAATACGGTGTTCAGTTTTGGGCCCTTCACTACAAGAAAGACATTGAGGTGCTGGAGTGTGTCCAAAGAAGGGCAACAAAGCTTGTGAAGGGTCTAGAGAACAAGTCTTATGAGGAGCAGTTGAGGGTACTCTGGTTGTTTAGCCTGGAGAAAAGGAAGCTGATGGGAGATCTTATCACTCTCTACAACTACCTGAAAGGAGGTTGTAGCCAGGTGGGTGTTGGTGTCTTCTCCCAAGTAACAAGTGATAGGACAAGAGGAAATGGCCTCAAGTTGCACCAGCAGAGTTTTAGATCAGATATTAGGAAAATTTCTTCACTGAACAGGTTGTGAAGCATTGGAATAGTCTTCCCAGGGAAGCTGTTGAGTCACCATCCCTGGAGGTATTTAAAAGATGCATTGATGTGTTGCTTGGGGACATGGTTTAGTGGTGGACCTGGCAGTGTTAGATTAACGGTTGTACTTGATGATCTTAAAGGTCTTTTCCAACCCAAACGATTCCATTATTCTATGATTCTATAGTATTAAAGAATAAATGTTAATACTTTGAGGTTTTTTATCATGGTCTTGATGCCACTACTGAAAGCATAGACAGGAAGGTATAGCCAAAACAGTTTGCTTAAGGATCTACAGGTCTTTATATAGAAATGGAAGAGGAAAAAGGAGGAAGAGAGCAGGAAGAGCAGGTGGCTTGGAGAAATAACAGTTTGACTTGGTGATTCAATCATGAAAAGACATACCACAAAAACATTATTGTAGAAACCTATATCTGACTAACTATGATAATTTCTAAAAAGTGCAAGTGGATATTCATCATCACATATATTTAAAAATTATAGATCTACACAGGCCTCAAGTATTAAAGCAAAAAAGCAGAGAGGTCGATCCAATGTTACATATAATATGTATACTGTTAAAGTAGAATTTGGGGTGTGATAGTCACAACAAGAGAACTGCACCACTCAATGACATATAATCCCAAATATATTTAAAAAACAAGGGTTTTTTCTTTTTTTCTGCACATATTGGCATACTTTCATTTATGAGACCTGGACAGATACAGTACAGGTGTCTTTTATCTGAGCAGTGTTCTTGGGTAGGTCTCACCCCATGACAATAGCAAAGTTTGTATCTGTCTTTTTCTTCCCACTGCATGCAACAAGCATATAATAAGTTCCAGCTGGGCAAGTCTCATTAGCCGAGGGTTGCTTTCAGGGAGACTTTACCCATTGACAACATACATGCACATGTATAAGTATTCATTTGTATGAATATACACTACTTTTCCTATTCTTCCAATCACTTCTGCTATTTATCCCTTGTAATGATTGAACGATATGATCCACTTCCCTTCTCCTGCTCAATTGACATAGTCCAAGTGGAACCTATCAGAAAAAATAGAACTATTCCTTCACTGGCTTTGCACATCTGCCCCCAAAACAGAAATTCAGTATCTTCTCCAAGCAGCAACCCAAAACAATTTCTTCTCATGAAATAGCCATACTTTCACAGTCTTTTAATGACTTCTTAAAAATACATTTTAAATTCTAAACACTTTTAAAAAATTTTATTTTACCACAAAACGTGTGCAAGAGCCTGGCTTCCAAATTTTGTGGGTTTGGTTTGGATTTTTTTTTTTCCTTTGAGAATTTAACTACATTTTCCTGAAATTTACTGATGTAAATGACACCAGGCTGTGTGGTGTGGTTGACATGCTGGAGGGAAGGGATGCCATCCAGAGGGACCTTGACAGCCTTGAGAGGTGGGTCCGTGCGAACCACATGAAGTTCAACAAGGCCAAGTGCAAGGTCCTGCACATGGGATGGCACAATCCCAAGCACTCCTATGGGCTGGACGAGGCATTNAGGAAGAAATATTTTGTTGTGAGGGTGGTGAGGCACTGGCACAGGTTGCCCAGAGAAGCTGTGGATGCCCCATCCCTGGCAGTGTTCAAGTACAGGTGGGATGAGGCTTTGGGCAACCTGGTCTAGTGGAAGGTGTCCCTGGCCATGGCAGGGGGGTTGGAACTAGATCATCTTTGAGGTCCCTTCCAACCCAAACCATTCTAGGATTCTATGATTAACAGAGTAGATACAATTTAGCTCCAACCTAAGTTTAACTCGAATATCTCTTTTTAAATAACTATAAATAAATAATTGGATTCAAACATCAAACAGCTAAGGAAACAAACCTTTCTTCAGTAAAATAGAGTGCTCAGAGATTCTGTTCTAAGAATGCGGAATAATCACCCATTTCTGCAGTCAGGACTGCAATTGGAAGAAACACAAAGCAAAGTTTAGTGAGGATTGCAAACACTTTTTTATTTGTTTTCTAAACAAAGGCAATTACAAGGGAATCAGTGAAAGAAATCCTGAATCTCTGAAGGTTGTATCTGTGTACATAGTAGTGAACACAAACATCTGAGTCAATACAGATAAGGTTACTTGAAAGAAGAATGGTTTATATCCAAAGGTATATAATAAAGAGGAAAGGTGAGAAGTATGGATTATAACTATATGAACAGCGTCTAACACTGAAAAGTTTTATAAGCAGAAGGATTTTTTGCAGTTCCTTGATCCTAGCCATATCCTAACAAACTTCTTCCCTGAAATATAACAGACTACTTCAAGAAGGAAACTTCGCAATGATCACAATTACTCCTCATGGATTCCCTGGCCAGGCTTCTCTGGGCCTTACTGCCTCCCAGTGAAACATCTGTATCACGGAGTGGGCACTTGGAAATTTCTCAGTTGTTCTGTTAGGATGAATTTCCTATTGATTTTTGTAGCTACCAAAGTGGGAGAATGCATAAAAAAAAATGAGAGAAAGAAAGGACTGGTACAATGGCCTGTATCTACTGATTACTGAAAATACATTTAACTTTAAAAAATTTCCAGTAATTTTAATGAAAGCTGATGATATTTATGAACAGCTAAGTAATGATGACTCTTTGTTCCTTTTATGAAGCCAGGAAGAGTTATTTCCAGCACTTAGTATCTGAGTTACAAGGCCAAATATACCAAACTCTCTAGTGGAACACCATTTGCTTAGATGAAGTCTGGACTGGTTTGTAGGCCTGGTAAGATTTGCATTTTTCATAATTTTGCATAGTCCATTAGTTAAAGAACTAGGTGAATAGGTGATAGAGTTCTAGACTTTCTTTAGCCTGAGGGAAATTGAAAACTGTCATCTGAGAAGTGCGCCCTATGAGCAAAAATATATCTTCTTGTGAATAGGAGCACTGTTAGCCTTTCCAATTGTCTGGGATTTTATGTAGTCATATATGCAAAATTAACACTTCTAGAAGAATCACAAGCTGTAAGAGCTCTTTTTTCCGTCAGGAAAGACTGATGTAACCCCTTTCCCTTGATTATTTTGTTATCTGTAATTCCTAGGAGTGAAGAACCGAACCATAAATTTCCACTGCCTGGCTAATCCTTGAAGAGTCAGGCTCTCCAGAGAGAGCTTACTTGCTCTCTTCCTGACTTCATATGCACCTGGGTGAATTTGGAGGTCAACTGTGGCCTTTTTCTAACAGAAAGAATGAGGAAGGCTCTCACACGTATTGGAATCTCAGAAGTCTGCTGGTCAGAAGTAAGTAATTTTGCATCACCTAATCAACACCACACAGGCCAGGCTTAAAGGGTGAGAAAGCAGTTTTTTCACTCATACCTAGATTAACAGTACAAATGACACCTTCTTTATTAATGTAACTTTACAATAAAAGGACCTAATCAATGGTGATGCAAGCTTTTGGTATTGTGCTACTAAAGTACTTCAGTCCTGTCCTAAGAACTGAACCTATCAGAAAGCAGAATTGTTTTAGAAAATCTGCCACCGCTCAGTCTCCTCCCCAGGATAGTAATGTGTTAGAAAGCATGTGAGTGACAAATGTAATGTAGTCTGTCCTCCATCATTTGGAATCAGGAACCCAGACTAATTTCAGCTATTTTAATAACAGCCTTTTCTGTGAAGAAGGTTTGATAAATATTTGGAGCAGCTTGAGTCACACTGCTCAGAAAAAAAAGAATAAAAAAAAATCTTTAGAAATCTTTCATCAATTCATCAATTAATTTACTTATTGTGAAAACATGAATTTCTTCGAAGATCACAGATGTGGTCTTATCATCATTCCACTTTGTCTTTAGTCTATTAAAAAGACAGCTATACTGTTGCCATATCTTCATTGTCAAACTCAATAGCTTAAGATATTTAGTGGTCTGTATTAAATTGGCCATTATTATATTCAAAAACATCCTTACTATTTGAGCCAAAACTAATCAATTTTATTGAAAAAATCTAAAAACAGCACTGAAAAAGTGATTTCAAATCATATTAAGCAACTAAAATAGGAAATCTCTTCAAATTTTACTTCAAAAATACATTGAATAGTTTGATCTCCTTTAAAAGTCACCCTGTGACTTTTTTATTGGTATCTGCTCACTTGGCAAGCATGATAAGCACTGAACCAATGAATGAAACACTCCCCAGCTGTGAGTTTGCGTATGTAAAACCCGCCAGTCCTTCCTCTCATAAACCTAGGACATTCATAGATAAGTGGAAAGTGATGTGAAATAACCTTCTGGCATTTCTTTAAATTATATAGTCAGCATCTGAATGACACAAACTTGATCTTGAATTAGAAAAACAAACTAGAAGTTAATTGTTATACAACTAATGCTCACCTTTACTCTCCCAAAATCCTAGACTGCAATCTCAAGTCATTTTATGGAGAGCAGGTAGCACAGTAATTCAGGTGCACTTGACAGTATGATAAAAAATACATTCACTATCTACCAGGTATCTTCCATATACAATATAGTGCTAATAGCTTATTCACTATGTAGTTAGTATTATTTTTCTGGGTTTTAAGTGTAATGAAAAATAAAATTCTTTGGCACAACCTTGTTAAAACCTGCAAAATATTCTTCAAAGAAAGAAATTTTTACATCAATGGGTAAAATTCCTACTTTGCATATGTAACCTAAATTCTTGCACTATAATTAATTTTATAACAAACTCTGAAAATATATTTTAAGTAGCATTTTAAGGTACATCTATTATATATTCTGGAGAAGAAAATACTTAATACTTGCTAAAAAAAAACAACCAACCAACCAACCAACCATCCAAAAAAGTATTTCCAGCATATAACTAATCCCTGTCATTATTTTTTTTTTTCTTTTTTCCATATGGCAACACAAATCCATTATGTAGATAGGACATGGAGTCCTGTTCCTGTAGACTATCTAACACAATGCCGTCCATTACCTGATAGTCTATTTGAGAATTTAACTTCCATAGTTAGGTACCTAACTAAACCAAGAGAAAAGGTATCCCACCAAAGGGTTAAATTACATGTATATACACCTACTTGCTCTGCACGCAAGCCTAAAACATAAATGCACATAAATCAGCAATGTCTAAAGGGCACCTCTTCAAGACAAGATACATTCATAGATTTAGAGCATTCCCACTTTCATTACACACAGATTAAAACACAAATCATGGCAATGCATCTGACTTCAAGGGTCTAGATCTTACACCTATGGATGATTTTTTTTTTTTTTCAATTAAACTTTTTGTGTCCATTTGTTGTGCAAAAGATAGACTTTTAAGTTTTCTCATGTCTCTGGCTCACCACTTGTACATTCTTTTCTTGCTAAAAGGCACACAATAAAATGAGCCAGATTCTACCCATTTTTATTGTATTTATTAAAAAGCCAAATGTATCCTGGGCTTCATCAAAAGAGGCATGACCACCAGGTCGAAGGACATGATTCTCCCCCTCTACTCTGCTCTCGTGAGACCCCACCTGTGTTCAGCTCTGGGGTGCCCAGTACAAGAAAGATATGGAGCTGTTGGAGCAAGCCCAGAGGAGGGCCATGAAGATGATTAGAAGGCTAGAGCAGCTCTCCTATGAAGACAGGCTGAGAGAGTTGGGATTGTTCAACCTGGAGAAGAGAAGGCCTTCCAGAGACATTGTGGCCTTCCAGTACCTGAAAAGGCCTACAAGAAAACTGGAGAGGGACTGTTTACAAGGGCATGTAGTGATAGTACAAGGGGTAATGGCCTTAGGCTGAAGGAGGGGAGGTTTAGATTAGATATTAGGAAAAAATTCTCTGTGAGGGTGGTGAGGCACTGGAACAGGTTACCCAGAGAAGTTGTGGATGCCCCATTCCTGGAAGTGTTCAAGGCCAGGTTGGATGGGCCTTTGAGCCACATGGTCTAGTGGAGGGTGTCCCTGCCCACGGTAGGGGGGTTGGAACTAGATGATCTTTAAGATCCCTTCCAACCCAAACCATTGTATAATTCTATGATTGTATAGCTATTTAATCTTCTTACTTTAAGGAAGAAATTAATCATACCTTAAAAATGCATTGTATATTTCAAACAAATAGCTTATTTTTCTTTTTTATATTTAATCAAAATAATAGTGAAAAACACATTCATATTCAGTCATTCAATGCACACTGAATGCACATTGAGAATATTCAATTTCCATTGTGGTGGGAGGGTATATTATTTTTTTCTAGCACAATGTACATAAACTACATATTTTTCTAGGTAACCCGACTGCATTCTTATCCCACTTCAGTGTTCTCCAATAACTCTCAAAATTAACAAGAGTCAAATGAAGAGAAATGTACCTGCCACAGTTAAGTCCACTCAGAGAATTTTAAAATTAAAATAATATTCTGACAATGAGTTAAATTAAGATAAAGCAGAATTTACAACGTTGCAAATGTTTCCTTTACATACTGATAAGACATCATGAAAAAAAAAAAGAAAAAAGAAAAAAAAGAAAAGAAAAAAGAAAAAAAGAAAGAAGGAAGAAAGGAGAANGAAAGGAAAGGAAAGGAAAGGAAAGGAAAGGAAAGGAAAGGAAAGGAAAGGAAAGGAAAGGAAAGGAAAGGAAAGGAAAGGAAAGGAAAGGAAAGGAAAGGAAAGGAAAGGAAAGGAAAGGAAAGGAAAGGAAAGGAAAGGAAAGGAAAGGAAAGGAAAGGAAAGGAAAGGAAAGGAAAGGAAAGGAAAGGAAAGGAAAGGAAAGGAAAGGAAAGGAAAGGAAAGGAAAGGAAAGGAAAGGAAAGGAAAGGAAAGGAAAGGAAAGGAAAGGAAAGGAAAGGAAAGGAAAGGAAAGGAAAGGAAAGGAAAGGAAAGGAAAGGAAAGGAAAGGAAAGGAAAGGAAAGGAAAGGAAAGGAAAGGAAAGGAAAGGAAAGGAAAGGAAAGGAAAGGAAAGGAAAGGAAAGGAAAGGAAAGGAAAGGAAAGGAAAGGAAAGGAAAGGAAAGGAAAGGAAAGGAAAGGAAAGGAAAGGAAAGGAAAGGAAAGGAAAGGAAAGGAAAGGAAAGGAAAGGAAAGGAAAGGAAAGGAAAGGAAAGGAAAGGAAAGGAAAGGAAAGGAAAGGAAAGGAAAGGAAAGGAAAGGAAAGGAAAGGAAAGGAAAGGAAAGGAAAGGAAAGGAAAGGAAAGGAAAGGAAAGGAAAGGAAAGGAAAGGAAAGGAAAGGAAAGGAAAGGAAAGGAAAGGAAAGGAAAGGAAAGGAAAGGAAAGGAAAGGAAAGGAAAGGAAAGGAAAGGAAAGGAAAGGAAAGGAAAGGAAAGGAAAGGAAAGGAAAGGAAAGGAAAGGAAAGGAAAGGAAAGGAAAGGAAAGGAAAGGAAAGGAAAGGAAAGGAAAGGAAAGGAAAGGAAAGGAAAGGAAAGGAAAGGAAAGGAAAGGAAAGGAAAGGAAAGGAAAGGAAAGGAAAGGAAAGGAAAGGAAAGGAAAGGAAAGGAAAGGAAAGGAAAGGAAAGGAAAGGAAAGGAAAGGAAAGGAAAGGAAAGGAAAGGAAAGGAAAGGAAAGGAAAGGAAAGGAAAGGAAAGGAAAGGAAAGGAAAGGAAAGGAAAGGAAAGGAAAGGAAAGGAAAGGAAAGGAAAGGAAAGGAAAGGAAAGGAAAGGAAAGGAAAGGAAAGGAAAGGAAAGGAAAGGAAAGGAAAGGAAAGGAAAGGAAAGGAAAGGAAAGGAAAGGAAAGGAAAGGAAAGGAAAGGAAAGGAAAGGAAAGGAAAGGAAAGGAAAGGAAAGGAAAGGAAAGGAAAGGAAAGGAAAGGAAAGGAAAGGAAAGGAAAGGAAAGGAAAGGAAAGGAAAGGAAAGGAAAGGAAAGGAAAGGAAAGGAAAGGAAAGGAAAGGAAAGGAAAGGAAAGGAAAGGAAAGGAAAGGAAAGGAAAGGAAAGGAAAGGAAAGGAAAGGAAAGGAAAGGAAAGGAAAGGAAAGGAAAGGAAAGGAAAGGAAAGGAAAGGAAAGGAAAGGAAAGGAAAGGAAAGGAAAGGAAAGGAAAGGAAAGGAAAGGAAAGGAAAGGAAAGGAAAGGAAAGGAAAGGAAAGGAAAGGAAAGGAAAGGAATACTTTGCTAATTGTATTTCTCATTGCACATTACCTTAATTAGGCTTATCATTTCCAGGATGAAAACCACTTCTGTGTCTGCCTGATACCCTTTGCACAATTATATCTCATCTCTGGCCAGAGTTTCTAAATTCTACAACAGATAACACTTTTGTTTATGTACTTTGAATGAAGGTTGGCTGACTGGAGAAAGATGCAGAAAAGGACTTCCATGTACTTTTTAATGCTGAGCTCTTCAAGCTCAGTTTTAAGAATTTACTAAACACCATTCTAATGTTTTCAGATGCTAGTACAAGATCCTTTCAAAATCTTGCACTAACAGAATGGCCTTAAGAAGAAAATGACAACAGGGCAAAAGAGTTGAAAGAATGCCAAGAAAAAAGGAAAAGGGGCATGAACTTTCTATCATGTATTGATTTTACTCATACAGCAAATACTTCTTCCCATTTTTAATAGTAATTATTTGTATGTACATCCTCAGTAGTGCATGATGTTCACTCTACAGAATACTGAGAAAAAATGAAGTACCATACACTTAATCTAAGTAGTGGTCATGCTCAACTAAATTGAATTTCATTAAATTTCTGGATTAAGTGATTAATCTTTTAAAAATATTTTTGTTTTCTAGATGAAGTGTCCTGTGATACAGTCAGCTTCTCTATCTTTATGTTAAATTCTTGTAAACACATATGCAAAAAGTAGAAGATTTTGTCTTTAAAAATAAAGTTTTATGATTACCTGGAAAAAATACATATTTTTCAAAATGCACAAATAAATAATGGTCAATTTTCTTGGAAGTCATTTGATTTTGAAGTAATTCTTTTTTTGGGGAAAGAAAAATGGGCTGACTTTTACTTTTAAAAAATACATGGTACAAGCTGGATCATTGTCCCTTTCTCCTGAAATTAGTATCTTGAGCCTTTATATAGTTGGGCATACAAGCATTTGGAGCAGTCTTTGTGTTTTCAACTCCAGTTTTCTGACAAGTAATCATTGTTTGGACAATGCCATCCCACTGATTTTGAAGTGGTTACTTGTATGAAAAGGCGGTAGGAAACTGAATAAGATTTCTACCTATGGTAGCTTTTTTGATATTTCAGAACATTCAGAACATTCTCTATCATCTCTACCTCCCATTCAGCAAAGTACTGCTTAAATCAATAATTGCTTCGTTCATGGTTGAAAATATTAAAGCCAGCCATTTCCATCTATTTTAATTTAAGACAGAGAGCTAAATTCTCCACATTTTAAAAATGTCAGTCCATACATGTCTGCCACATTTCTTAAATGAAAGAAAGGTGTACATAGCAGTGATGATGGATTCAAGTTATTAAAAGCAAATGTTTGACTTTAACGCAGCTAAGTATTATCATAAACGCCATTTGGTTCTTATTGCCTCTTGATGGTAGGTTGTCATTTGGAACATTCTGCTACTTATGATCTCTCCTTGCATATCTTTTTTTCTTTCCAAATCTAAACTGAGTTTGAAATCAAATCAAACATTATGGAAATAACTCTAGTGTGACACGACTTTTAAGCTGTCTAACAATTCTAGATGCTGTGAGCTGTCTAACAGAAAACACATGTTGACAACATTGTTTGCTCAATGTATGTCTTCACTGGCAGAATAAAAGTTGTTCCTCCCAGCATTTGCAAAAAACTACTCTTTCAAGAATCTATTCTATAATAACAATAATAATAACAACAACAACAACAACAACGATAATAATAATAATACAATAACAACAACAATAATAATAATATCAGACCTTCCTGTTTGGTTCTATTTGTTTCTTCTCTCTGTTGCTTATTTACAATAATTCAGGGCTACCTCATAACATAGACATTCAAGAAAAAAGACAAGGAAAAGCTGAAAATGGCATCACTGTATGATAGAAAGTTGTCTGGGAGTACAAGCCAGTTATTCAGGAATTGAAGAGAATAGTGGATTTTAACTTTCCTCTTCATAGTAAGCAAACTGGGTCTTCATTGCCAAAGTTCTGAGAAATCTTGTCCCAAAATGTCATGCTTATCAATAAAGTGCTTGTCATTTTTTTAATATCATATCTTGATGTAAATTTAAAGCAAATGTACTGTCTCCAAGGAAACTAGACATTTTCCCCATTAAATATATGTTTTTTAGCTTCTTTGTAGGAAAAAAGAGCTCTGATGAAAGTTTCATATTTTTGATGGCCACTGAGAATCAACACTTAATTTTCTGATAGAAATGTTCATAAACCACACTTACATACCTTACTGTGTATGTTCAATCTATCTTTTTACTCTAACAGAAAGGAAAGCTGTTTGCTAAGGTAAGTTGATATAAAATTTATTTTACTGTTAAAATATTAATTTAAATAGAAGTATAGATTACACCATTATGCATAGAAGACCATACAAAGTAATTCATGTGCATCAGGAAAACAAAATATAACCTTAAACATCTGCATTTTAATTATAACAAGTGCTGGATTTCAGTGTTGAACAATTAACAATCATTACACCATTTTAAAATATCAGTAGGAGAGCGTCAAAAAAGGTGAGTCTTCCATGTTTACAAAAGATTTTGCCCGTGGCATACTGTGTGATTTTGTGAATCATTTATCTTCTAGCTTAAAACTGTCATGGTATGAAATATTGCAACTGTGATTCTGCATGACAGAATAATGAAGCATTGAAAAAAAAGCACACATTGCAATGATTTTTCCACAGACTTTTGGGCTTGAGAACTTGAAAAGCTGCACATGAAATAGATTTTCTTTTCACTCCATCAAAAACTAATCCAGGCAAATGAGTTCCCTTCTACACACTGAACATGCTATTCCATTGTTTGTGGGTTTTCCTATATTGACCTGATTTTAGGTTTTTTTTTAAACTGTGCTCTATTATAAGATATACTGTATTGGATGTCAAAATAGTTCCTGAAGAAGTTCCATTCAGCAAATATTTGAATGTTGTATTTCACATTGAAAGTTGGAGCCATAGGGAAGATTATTAAAGAAGAGTTTTTGCTGTTTTCTTTAGGAGAATGACTTTAAATTTCAGCAGGTTTGCTGGAGTATCCCTTCATTCTCCAAAAAAGCTCGTTTCATCTCCTTGCCATTGTGAATGATCTCTGACACATGATATCTCTACGTATCATGATGCACATTAGCAAGTGAATTCAAGATGAAATCTACTGTCTTCATCCACAAAAGGCAGCATTTTTGGGGGAACATCTTGTCAGTGGGTGATCCCTACACAATCCATATCAAGCACTGCAAGCGAAGACTATTTTCTCAGTTCAATGTACTCTATCAGGACGCTAAATAACAGAGTTACAGGTAATAACTTCCTAAACCTGATCTTAAAGAGCTCAGCATTAACAATTTATTGCTATCCTTCACTGCAAATGTACTTGAATATATTGTGATGAAAGATAAAGAGATGAAAGCTATTATATAAAACACATTCACTACACAAATTTTTAAAATGTCAGACAAACAAATAGTTATCTTCAGTGTAGAAAACTTAGGTTAAACTGATTGTCAAAATTACTTTGACTTCCTTAATGGTTGTTACTGGAAGGTTCATAATTTAAAATTTGAGCTTTTAGGTGCAAGGAATTCTGATCCCTATTATTGTAGGAGTATCATTGAAAAAAAATCAGCTGAAATGGAAACACTTGTTTTGGCCTATTTGATGGGTCATGTCATTCTCATTTTGGAATGGCTACTGCCAGGTATGGGTTTTACCTTTCACCACACAAGAATTCATGTTTTCTGTTTTCACAAAAGTGGATTAAATCCTTCCATGATATATTCTACAGGTACCTGGTATAATTGTCAAAATATGTTGTTTAAACACAAGAAAAACCGTAAAGGTCTATCCCAAGGTAGGTCAGTCAAACAGCTCAAGAGAAATGACAGATACTCCATCATAATCATATTCCCAATACGTCACTGAATCCTTGCATAGCAGGGTTAATTATATCTAAGGCATGATTTTCCTTCTTCATATCAGCATTTTTCTGTTTTTCTATAAGCACTGTGAAAGGGTCAACAGAATTTCTTAATACTGTTCTTAACATGCTTAATGTAAAAAGAAAATGAATATTTGTCAAATTATTCCAAGTAACTATGCAGAACAGTGGCATTTTCCCCCACTTCTGTCTTTTTTTTTTTTTTTGAATTCTGACTTTATTTCCAGAAGTCACAAAATTACAATTCCATCCAGAATGTCAAAGATATGAAGTACAGAGCATTAACATTTTAAATACTTTATTGTAGTAATTTTAACTCTATGTGTTGACATCTGTGTCATAAACCAAGATGGAAATGGGACGACATAATCTTTCTAGTTTATCTAAAACAAATTAGCTAGGTCAAAAGCATATGCTTGCAACAACCAGAAATAAATCAAGAATTGTGCAAAGGAAATTAATTTTTTTTTTAATGTTCTAGAGGAATAAGTAGAGATTCTCATGGCTCAGGAGACAATTAGCCTATGCAGATCTATGCTATACATAAGAACAAATTAATTGGATATTAAGGGAGTTCAGTCATCATGAGTATGGCAGATGGATACACAGCAGTTCAAGCATTGCCTTTAATTTGGATAAAATGTTTGCAGAATCAGCATGAAGGAAGATTAATAAATACACACCCCCATTCCCAGGCACCTGTTATTTGACAAACTGAAATGTGAGCAGTGGATCACAATAAAGTCCTACTTATCCCAGCATAAATCTGAAGCATGGATATTTAAAGAATAAATGATATTCAGTATGTGGCATGCTGCTTACAAAGGAGTTAAAGTGATCAACAAACTGTCAGCTGTCATCATAGACGTGTTTTAATAATAAAGTGAGATAAAATAATTCATAAATCTGGAGAGATAAAACAGTGCTGTAAAAGCTCTGTATTTGTGTGGGACAGAAGACATCTTTAAAAGATTCATCTAGTCATAAGAAAAAAATGTTAGGATGGAAGTTTTGATTTGGCAGTCTATAAAAACCAGATAGACACATGCTGCTCTAATTTCATTCATGAGGAAAGACTATGCCATTGCCTCATGATGCAGAGAAACCAAGGAATATGGGAGCAGTATTACCATACATTTAATACAAATATTGCTTCCCTTGTTTACAAGGACTTACTGGAACTAAGCTACACTTTCAAGAGCCTTGGCACATGATCTTGGGTTAAAAGAAACCGCAACTGGTACCACTAATATATTTGGCAATATTCTAAGTTACGTGTTGGTTGTCACAGTGAGACAAAAATAAATGAACAACAGTAATTTCAAAAGATAATGGTAAATATAAGTATTTTGAGAAAATAGTGCACTATAAAAATGATAAAAAGTCTAAACAGAACTAACAGTTTAAACCAGCTTTTTCAAATTAACATGTTTAATAGAAAAGCGATCATACAAATCATCCAGAATTGTTGAAAATATCCAAGCAACAAAAAGATACTAATGAGACCAGGTCTACTTACCAAATTCCTTAGGAACAGTGATAGAGTAAACACAGTTGTGACCAACACTGTAATTCTTGGGGTAGTTTGGTGATAATACGGTGCCTTCAGAGCCTGTTGACCGGCTTCCACAGGGTGCTAGAAAGTGAAGATAATCAGTTTTGAACAATATAATATCAGACAAAAGTCAGTTTAAAGTGATTTGTTGTATGTTGGTATATGCTATTACAGTAAATTTTATTACACTTCTACACTGGATTAAATTTGTATACCCTGTGAAGTACTGAGTATGTGCAACTTTCTCATATATCAAATGAAAATTGATGGCATTCTGCAATTTAACAGATTAATTATTGTTTTTCTTTACCATTTATCAACGGTCTTATTAAAATAATGATGTGTTTTATACACAGTTTGCTATTATTCACAGCATATAAAACTATTATTCCTTTGTATGATGCTTTATACTCTAATAAAGACATAGATTATGCAGTCCTTCCAGACACTAGTAAATTCTTACTCATGCCAATAGACTCATAATTCAAAATAATGTATAGAATACTCAAATAAGAAAGTCAGGATTCCTTGACTGAACATGATGTACCACTTATTTATATTCCAATTATTTATAACATTATATATAGAAAGTTATGAGCAAACACTTTTCTTTATCACACAAACATCATGTTTATTCTACCATTAATACCTATAATACTTGATGAATGGCAGATAAATAACAATGCTATTTACTACAACAATGTGTTTTTCTAAGGTTAACAACAGAAGTTAGCATTTGGTATTATTCAAACTGTCAAGCAAGAAACAGTGCTTTTTCCTCTTTTTCTTCATCAGACGTTCAAGTACATTTATATGAAACAGATGTGTTAGTGTTTTCTTATGTCTATTACCTGCTTCTCATATACACTTCATAATTTAGTCTTTTAATCTATTGTCAAGATTATGGCATCTGTTTAGAATATTTATTCTAACCACTTTGGACTATAAAACATTTTTAATGAGTTTAATGTTAACATATGTATCTAACAAATTTGTTTCCCCTATTAAGACACGACTTTCTAAAATAAGTACTACTCAATGTTTATTTTGCTGAGCACAAAAAATCTGTTGTCCTATACTTTCAAAACATTAATATCTTCTGAATTACTTTAAATATGAAAAAGATAGTTTTCTTACTATTATTTCAGAAGATTTTATCTCATTACTTGTCATACTAAATACAAATGATGTATTAGTGTAGATACAAATTGAGTTTTAAGACTACTTTTAGTGAATTCACACAAAATGTATGGTAGCACATATCATATAAAGAACACATCTTTTTTTGCCAGCCACTTAAGGCCCCATCACTCTGAGCATGGATTTCTGTAATTTACATCAACACGAGTTCCTTTCAGTATGGTGTAGCTGCAGAGTTTGGCAGGCTGCATACCTGGAACTCTTGCTCCAGTCTGCATATACAATTTGTAAATTATTTAATTGGCTAGTGTGAAAGTTATGGTATTTGAAACAGGTCAAGAGAAGGATCTTGACCTTTGCTTGTGCATGTGTGTGTGCATGTGATAGATGTGGCACATATATTAGAGATCAGCAAATCAGTCAGAACCCAGAACTGGACATAGTCTTGGCAATGCTCAGTACAGCTTTACTGGTAGGCACCAACTCTGAGGTACAAAGTAAGCACTAAGACTACCATGCATATACAAAACATTGTTCTGCACGGCTAAAAGAATAATCTCAGTGTCTTCCCTCAATCCATCATCATGTGAAATATCAGAAATTCATGCTTTCTTGTGAATATGTATTTAGATAATAAACTTATTATTATTGCCAAGAGGCAATAGAGTCTTGGCTGAGCCTCAAATCCGGGGACTTATTTGCCTTGAGTTATTTGAAAAACACAAACTAGAAACTTCTCATTAGCTGAATGTGGTAAATATTTTTGATGAAAACAGATCTGCTTTCAAGTTTGTAAGTACTCAAGATTTTCTATTCCAGATTTTGGATGAAACAGAATAGAATATGAAGAACATAAGCACCAAAAGCACTAAAACTAGAGAAATAAGGTTGCCAAAAAGCTTATTACTTCTCCCTAACCCCAATTGCTTCTTTACTGTTTCTGAGTTGAATAAATAAGTTACTGCAACAAAGACAGTTATACTGTCCTACTCCAGCACTCATATCATTACTATACTTCTCTAATCAGCAGATATACAATAATGTGAAAATTCAGGTTAAAATTATGATTCGGCTGAATTGGAATTGACACCAAAAAGGATGGAATTTCATCATTAATTTTTAATAAAATTTGAAGTAATAGAACACAATAACAATACTTAAAATTAAGTTAATAGTTATATATTTAGTACTCAGCATATAGTGGAACATTACTTATAAAGTCCAGATTTTTTATACCCCTATTCTTTTATATTCCTACAAGTTATGCAGTTTAGTAAGGTATTTGTGACTTTTACAAAACTACTAGTATGTTTGAAACAGAACAAAATTTAAAAACCTACCAAGTTTCTTTCAAATAAACATATTTTTTTCTTAAATTTGTGTAACTTAACATGCATAATTTTTCAAACAAAAATCAAATTTACTGCAAGTTTTACAGGTTTTTATTCACTTTAGTGCAATATCTTACACTCTAAATTATTGACATTAATTAATAGTTGTGTGTCTAAAATCAACAGTGACATTTGAATTATAGCTTTACTAAATATGTAACACTGTCCATGCTGTGTTGATGTTATACCAGTGTATACTGTTGAAAACATATTGTAATATCAAAGTGATGTCACCAGGACATTTTTTAAAGCTAAGGAAACAGAAAAACTAATTATGTTTGTGTCATACACAAGAATTTAAGAAAGCTAGTACACTTTCAAAGTGTTCTTGATTCTCTGAAGCAGAATTATTATTTAACTATCTATATGTCTAGCCCGAATATTGCACAATATTTAAAAGGTAGTACTATCACAGCTGGTATAAAAATAATCACTTAAAATAATTTCTTTGACAAATATACATAAATTTCTAAAAAGTAATTAAACCCAGCAATTTTTACAAATTAAAAAATAATACAATATACAATTTAGCACCTTCAAAAATCTGAATTTTCTCATTAATACTGAAGTCTGATTAAAACAACTTCAATGTCTCTAAAAGATGAAGATAATGTAATTGTCTTTTTATATTTGATATTAATTAAAATGTTTAAATGACACAATGTCTGAAACATCTACATGTTTTTCCCACACATTGAGTCCCATGAAAGCAACATGCATCTGCACTGATTATGTAGCAGTCACATATCTAGCCACATAAGAGGACAAGAGACACAGGACAAGGCTGGAAGCAGGATTTCCAGCCAGACTCCTTCATGTGCAGTCTCTTGACAGAGTTGCCTGCAGACTGTTCTACAACATGCTCAGTACAGATTGGATTTAGACATGAACTGTTTGTCACTCTGACATATATAAAGTTTAATTTGCAGCAATAATGAAATACTTGCATTGAGTATTTCATAGAAATTTCTTTCGCTTGGTGTTCTCATTCAGGACTTTTTCACTCTCCCCTTTCTGAGTTCAACTTTTCTGTTATGGTCTCTCCCATTGTTTTCCAACTGCTGCTATAATGACTCTATCCTCACAAGAATTCACATTCCCGGGTCTCAAAAACAAATAGTATAAAGGAAAGTTGAATCAAGATATAAGCACACAGTTGACCTTTCCAATCTGAGAAAATGTTTAACTTCATAAATCATTAGGTGGTAAATCATTTAATTCTTATAGAAGCAAGACTGTCCTGAAGCAATACCTTTCTGAATGTATCAGGAAGGAGGAAGAGGTTTATTTGATTTTTTAGTAAACCCATAGAGTTCACTGACTGTATTTCCTTCCTTACCTTTTTGGGAAATGCTAACTTTAAAATGCCAGCAGTTTCAGGAAAAAGAGATTCTACCTTGAATATCACTAAACATTACTATTCAGAAATAAAAGACAGATCTAAGAACATGAAACCATAGCTGCAGTGAATTAAAAACATTAATTTGATACAAAAATAAAACTTTTTTTTGCCTCTGGGAAATATCCAAAGTCAAGTTGTTTGGTTGGATATAATAATTCCACTACCACAATGCTACCCATTGTCTTTCACTTAAGCTTATTTCAGCTATGTAGGTCTCATTGCCTTTG
This sequence comes from Aramus guarauna, assembly GCA_013400195.1. Lineage (NCBI taxonomy): Eukaryota > Metazoa > Chordata > Aves > Gruiformes > Aramidae > Aramus > Aramus guarauna. The sequence goes on along the minus strand of VXBL01004729.1, from coordinate 584,761 downwards.
CATCAGCTTTACAGTGCAGTGATTTATTTCATTTCCTAGTAACTGCAAAACTAAAAATGGAAAGGTTGTGGAAATCAACATGTCTAACTATTATGCTGTGCATTGAAAGATCTACCTACAGTAAAATTTCTACCAGACTCATCACACCTACAAATGTAAACCATATTTAACACAAAAAGCAGAAAAACTTTTGAGCATCATTTCCTTAGGAATTAAAAAAATCCTGCAGAATAAAACAAATCAAGCAAGCAAGCAAGCAAGCAAGCAACCAACCAAAAAAAGTTCAAAAGGCAAATTTTATTGTCTAATTTAATTCTCCTATTCCAGTATTTTTAATAGTATTTGCTTAGATTCTGAAATACTGTATCATTTTCTGTATTTATTTCTGCTTTAGTTTATTCTCTGACATATAAAAATACTACTCAGTATGCTGTCCCTCTCCTGCTTTCCAGGATCAGCAATGGAACACTAATAGAAGAGAAAGGGACTTGATGGTGGTAAGAATGTGATAAGAATCAATGTGTTGATGCATCGCTTACTGTTTCTTTGAAACATTATTAAGCATTAATAGCAAAAAGTTCCTTTTCTATGTGTGCTGAATTTACAGTAATGGTATCTTATCTTGTAAAATAGCAGTCCCTGCAGCCCTTGAAAAAGCCCTATCATAACAACAAAGTATCACCCACTCTGTGTCTTAAATTGGCAAGCTTTTTTATCTGGAAGATTACCCATCTTGATCATTAGTATTCATCTACCTTGGTCAAAGAACTAAATTCTACCTCTTTATGAAAATGCATTAGTAAATAGAGAATACAATATAAAATGCCTTAGTGTCAGCAGTGACACCTTTTCTCACAGTTCAGCTTAAGCTAGTTGTAAAAGAAATGTAGATGATCACCACAGAGAGGCAAAATCGCTCAGCAGAACAACAGATCCCTGCAATCTACACCTAACTACTGCTATGAAGAAAAATTTTCTATAGCTCCAGCAAAACATTAGAGGGTTAAAGCCCCTGCCAAGTGCTTATTGCTTACATGTTTTCCATCATGCCTTCACAGTTTAACCAAAAGAAAGAACCCACAAGGCAAAACTTCAGTAAAAGAACTGTGAAGAATGTACTGCATATGTATTAGAATCAATCTCAGATCTCTTCATCTGTTTAAGAAATGAATATTTTTGCTACCAAGTATTTTTTCTGCAGCTTGAAGCTCTTAATTCCTGCTACTGCTTTCAGATTACCTATTTTCTAGCTCCTACAGCTAAGATCTAATAGAATTTAATTGTAATTGCAGATTTAAATGCCATATTGCACCATCCATTTTTAAGCAGCATTCCTCAGTGGAATCAATTGGGAATACTGCTTAAAAATGCATGGCACAATATGGCTTTATGTCATGCAGATAAATTTGATTACACAGCTACAAATACAATAAAAATGAAGAATAACAGTGCATAAACTCTGCAAAAGGAGGAAAAATATGCCTTGAAGAACTCATGGGACACTGGCTTTTTATCTAACGGGCCACTGTTTCAAAACCCAAACAAGGATACCTAGTATTTAGTTGATCTAAATGAGTAGGTTATGAAAAATAATTATTTGGTGACATGACATATGTTTTTAGAATTTAATACATTAAATCACTGATTGCTGTTTTTCCTAGTCTGATATAATACAATGTCATTCTATTTATCCTTTTTAATCCAAATGTCCAGATTTTCAATTGTAATGATTTAATGATTTCAGTCGAGACTAATGTACAAGTAACAAGGGAAAAAAAAAAAAAGAAAAAAAAAGAGAGACTGATATATCACCATCAGGAAATAAAATAATAAACAAAATCTAACAAAGGAAAAATTGACAGATAAAAATGGTAGACAAATTTATTTTGAATTTCTAAATTATAGATACATTTATTGTGGATTTCAATCTGCAAATGTGAATGTGATGAAACACCTAAAATTGTTTTGGCAATACAATGAACATAGAAAAGACAATCTAATAAAGAAATACGTATTTTAGTTGCTGTTTGGAAATATAGAAATACATCAGAAATAAAAAGACACCAACAAATAGAGTGAGAAAGAGAGTGCACCATCATACAACTGGAAAGCAGCACTAAAGAAAACAGTAGCATAAAGAATATGGAAGCTTTCCATGTTGTCATTTCTTCATTCTTCATAATACTATTTCATTATGGCAATCAAAACTAATTTAAAAAATGAGAGAGACACTCAGGCCAATATATATATTTGAAACCGGTTAGTTAAAACAGAGGTAAGCAGAAGTTGGCAATATTCCCTCAGGAATTCAGAAACATATCAAAGCAAGGCCTCAGTCATAACAGAAACTGGATAAATGATGACATTATAAAAAAAAAAAAAAAAAACAGAGAAATTCTAAGTAGCAACTTAAAAAAAATGAAGAAATGCAAAATCAAAAAGCAACTAGCTAGATATTGCAGAAAAACTTAACCAATTAAATATCAAATGGGAGTTTCAATACAACATTGCTGTAGATAAAGATATCTCTAATCTAGGCATTTATACATTAGACAGAGAAGGTAACATTTCTGGTCCAATTAAGAGTGGCAAAGTCTCCACAGGAACATCACATCAAGTTTTTGGTATTAAAAAAAAAAAAAAGACAAAAATTAAAAAAAGAGGTTAAAAAAAGTTATTTTAAAAAATGGTTCTATTATAATCTAGCAGGAAATTTTGAAATAGTTGGTTTTGTTTAGTCTCCAAAAGAGAAGGAGGACACCATGGGCAGACTAGTCACTTTTTGAAGGTGTGGTAGATTACAATAAAGATTAGAGAAATTAATTGTTCTCTTCAGCCATAAATGATAAGAAATAAATCCCAACAATTTTAGAAAAATCAATTAATTTTAGATATTCTCATAACTACTTTTGGGAAGTTACTGAATTTTCTTGTGATTCCTGGAAGAACAAGACATATAAATATCTGTCACAATGGGTTAAGTATATCCAAGCAGACAAGAGGTAGTACTTCACCTTTTTATAATAAGTTATGTATCTATCTATAGTAATTGATTTTAGCATGAGAAAGGAGTATGTTCCATTTTCTTGGTGCTGGCAATGCTAAAACCACAAACTGAACTATTATTGTGTGATGGGCTGTTTGTTGTTTTTTTTTTTTTCTAGAAGAGGAAGGACAGTATTTCATGTATAACTCAAAAAAAAAAAAAAAATTATGAATAAAGAGGTGCAAAGTGGGAGAACCCCAAAAGACAATTCTTCCAAAATTAAAAAGTATCATAAACTTGAATTATAACAAAATTCGAAGTTTTCCAAAAGGTGTATAATCAAGAAAATATGTCTTATAAGAAGAGAACAAAGAACTTAAAATCTGTGTAGTTTAGCAGAGAAAGATAATTTTAAGGAGGACTTCTTTCTTTAAAAAAAAAAAAAAAAAAAAAAAAAAAAAAATTAAGGAGAAAGTAANAAAAGAAAATTTAGGAGAAGCTAAAGCTAACTTTAGCTTGTGCTTTTGTTGTTATTTTATACATAAAATATATATAAATATATAAAATACAATTAATCACACAAATTATTTCTATGTACATTTATTTAACAGTTCATCAACTTTTACCTCTCAATCCAATAAAACAAACAACACATCCAAATAATTTTGTGTCTTCAGTTTCCATTCCTTGAAATCTTTAAAACAAAACTAAATGTCTTACTGAAGTTATGACAAGCAGATTTTATACCGTTGAATATGGGATATGCTTTTATATTCGGGGGAAAAAAATACAATGGAGAATTGTTTTAGCCTAACTGTGTTCCTATTTAAATTGTCCAAGTACTAGAGAGAAAATTAAAGAAAATGTGAAGTGAGAGTTCCACTTTTTATAACCCAAAATCCTATTCTATACAATGTTGCAATTTCTAAATGTCAGGGTAGAGCTACACAACAGGCATGATTTATCATCAAAGCCTGTGGCTTTGTACTTAAGCATAACCAGATAATAAACAAATACATTTAATGTATTAATAATTTATTGATAAAACTAAAAAAATAGCCTGATTGAAATTAGGCTGAAACTAGGTGTCTTGCTAAAGCACTGTTTAACAGATGCACTAGCAAATTTTGAATCTCAAATGGCTAAATTGCAAATAATTATTAATCTTAATTCTTCATTTTTCTAGTAATAATGTCACAAAAAGCTTTCTGTAAGAAAATGAATTCAACAGGTAGCAGTGGTATAAATTAATTTCTAGTGTGGTACAGTCTTATAGACTCTTGTGATGTTTAAAGCATTAATTTTTTCTTCTCAATTTTTGAAGGAAGCATACGTGGCTCAGGAAGGCCTCACCGAGTGACCACATTGCCTTTCTGCAATAGGCAAAGACTTTTTCTGACGTTGCTTGTCTCGGGAACAAGGGAGGGGATCTGGGATCTCTCTGGCTTAGTGTTCCAGGGCAATCTGGAGGCTGGTGAGGTGCCTCCACGCCTTCATGTTTCTCACTGCACCAGAGGTCTCTGGCTCCTGTTGATAAATGCGCTAGAATTCGGCGAGATACATTTCCAGGAGTCTGGCTCACTTCAGAAACTCTCATTGTGTAAGGTTGTGGTTCTTTATTTCAAGTAATGTTTTATTTTCTCTTTGACAATAAAATTGAGTTAAAGTAGAAGGCTCTGAGAATGGAGCCATCTAATAAGAGAAAATGTTATCTAACATATTTTCTGCTAGAATAAAAGTCTTTGCAGTGAAACAGTGTCTGCTCCTAACAAATGGAGGCAGAACAGGTCTCTGCAGTCAGCCTGTGCCTCAGCACAAGTTCATTCCTATGAAGGAGCACAGCAGAGTTATACCTTCCACAGCTGAAAAACAATAACTAAATAAAAATTTTAAAATACTTTTCAAGTCCACCATCTACAGCAAAGCTTTGACATGATATTTAGGGAATTTCTGGAGAAAAACAAAAAATCATTTTAGAACAATTTATTTATCAATATAAAAAAAATAAGAAAAAATAAGAAAAAAGAAAATTGGCAGTAATAGAGTCTTCTGGGGGACACCATTTCGAGTCTCTAAAAACTCTTTAGATAGCAAGATGAAAAAAGCATAACGTGACAGATGTATAGCAGTAAAAATAAGTCAGAAATTAACAAAGCTTAACACATTTTTAGCTACAATAGCAGAACTGAGACATTGACACATAAGAAAGTATGAATGAAAGATGCGTAAGGATATCCAACCTAAACCTCCCCTGGTGCAAGTTGAGGCCATTTCCACAGTCCTATTGCTTGTTACTTGGGAGAAGAGACCAACACCCACCTCGCTACAACCTCCTTTCAGGTAGTTGTAGGGAGCGATAAGGTCTCCCTCAGCCTCCTTTTCTCCAGACTAAACAACTCCAGTTCCCTCAGACGCTCCTCACAGGACTTGCTCTCTAGACCCTTCACCAGCTTTGTTGCCCTTGTCTGGACACACTCCAGCACCTCAATGTCTGCCTTGTAGTGGGGGCCCAAAACCGAACACAGTACTCGAGGTGTTTTTTGTTTTGTTTTTCTTTTTTTGCAGGCAATATAGCTTCTGTATTATGTTATTCACCTGTGCATTCTTTATATCTAAATTATATTTCATTACTTATTTGGTTTAAGGAAGAACCATTCCTATTATGTGATGAAGAGTGTGATAACTGCTTCTATGTCATTTGATAGACAATGTAGTTGAGGTCTCACTGAGAATTTTTTTTTTGTTCCATAACCTTAGTGGACAAGGACATAAAACATCTTTTCATTACACAGAAGAAACCAACAAAATGTGAGGAAGAAAGCTAAAATTATGAGCTTTCTTAGAACTCACTAACTTTATGAGTTCATTTAGTACTGCACAGAACCAAGAATCTACTTATTACTGTAGATCCGGTAAGTGATATCATCTCCTGAATCTTGTTTTGATTATAAGACTTACTATTTTAGGGGCGGGGAGGCTGTAATAAGTGTATTACCAATCCAAAAATCCTTGATATTGTACACTGCTCATCTGCATGTCTCTAGAATGTCCCTTTACCCAAATGAGTTTTCTAGCAGTAGCAGTGAATCACAGCCGCTACAAAAAATAAGCTTTTTCTTGAACTATCTGAGAATATTATTACAATATTAGAATGAAACCCTGGAACTCCTTAGGTTTCCAAGTGATTGATGATCACTTGGTTTCCAAGTGATTTCCAGTATTTTGAGTGTGTGCGCACATCAGCAGTTTGAAAGGAAACTACAGTAACAATTAATTTAATTTTAAATTTGAGATCTGACAACTAATGATAAATTAACTGAAGTCACTGTAATCTGCTCAATCTCAGCTTTCTTTGCTGTTTATATTTGCAACACAGACTTTTAAATTAATTTTCAGAAGAAAGAAGTCCCCACTTTTTAAATTCCCTTTCTTAAATGATTCCCCCTTTCAATTTGCCACTGGACTTGTGGGTAATTAAATTTGCCAGTGGATTTATACCTAGAAAGTAAATATCATTTTCCTATAAGAAACTGTTCTTAAGAGAAAAAAGAGTAAAACTATAAAGGAATAAAATGCCCTGGTACACCCAAATGAATAATAACTCTAATAAGCACAGTTCTGTGGTTAAAAGGGAAAAATACATTAATTTACAAACAGTAAGAACAGCCATCTCAATTCAACTACTTAAATACTTGAGTTAATTCAAGGTTTACATAAGGTCATCCTCAAAGCAGTAGCAAATTAAACATCACAATTGAATAAGAAACTGAGAGAAAAAGGGATATTCTGAAAAACAAATAATCCAAGCAAACAGCAGCAGCAAAGCATTGCTGCTTTTAGATACATATGTGAAAGGAATAAAGCTAAAAAGATTTCCCCAGAGAATGATCCATCTCACACTGTAGTACTTGGGATAGACATGTGCAAGCGTCTATCTCTCTCAAATGGCAAGAGAAATGTCTTAAGATTATTGTAGATTCACGCTTCTTAATTCTAAGTTTCTAATACACAGCTGTCTAGTCATCAAGGCACTCTCTATGACCAGCAGAGGGAAAAACACATACTGTTCTTCCCACTCTGGAGAACTCTAGTTCTCAGATAACAACCAAGATGTTGAAGAAGTATCAGACTAAAAAAGGCACTCATGAGAGAGAAAAAGAAAAAAAAAAATAAACAAACAAACAAAACCCCAAACCATATACAGTCCATAAGTATAATCACATTAACATTAGAAGCAAACAAAAATAATTAATGCAACCCATCAAGTGATGAAGCAGGACCCCACTCCTGAAACACAGGAAAGAAAAACAGGGTAAGAAATGACTGTTAATAGTAAAATAAACAACAATCAAAATAACTGGTCTATGGAATGAACAGTTATGAGCACAAGTACCAATTAAAAATATAAAATAAAGTAATAATACAAGATTGGTGTTTAAAACCAGCAAACAGACAAAAAATAAAAATATCAAGAAAACTCACTAATCTAGTCTTGTCTGCTAGTGCTATACCTGGTGGAAGTATTCTAATGTAAAAGCTGGTTACATTACTCTGACATTACTAGTAATGTTGCTACTTGATTTTGAATAACGGTGTGAGATGTCAGCACATATTAAGACATTTCAACCAGTGGCCACAGATTTATACAGCATAAGACTAAGAATGGCCATTTTTATCAACATGTCCTCTTGCATAACATGAAGCAGAGAATTTCACAGTGTTAAAATCTCAAACTGTTACTTCTTGGCTGAGCTAAAGAATATCCATGCATATTGTTTACCTCTTTTATGTGTAGCTACTTTCTGATTCTACTGTATCTCTCACTAATTCTTCAATGATTGATTATATTTAAAACAAGATTACAACAATTACATTTCTAATTTCTAATGTTATATGCATATCCATTGCAAGTCAAGCTGTGGGTACATGCAAGGTAAATAAATGTCTAGCACAGCAGATATACTAAGAAGGAGAGGGAAAAAAAGAAATATATGAAAAAGTGGAGGTTCATGGTTTGAAATGACAGAGTCCTAACAGCTTCTGTTCCAAGTGTATATAGCATGACAACAAAACTTGGAAAGACCTCAGCTTCACAGTTTTCATCAGACTCCAAAGAACACCTTTCTTTCAGAGCTGATTTTGTCAACAGCAGTAATGTGTGCTTGTTAGTGCGAACACACATTTAAATGAACATCATGTCTCTGCCTGATATGTCCCTAAAGATTTTTAATAAAATTTTGAGTTCATATTCAAATAATTTCTAGGGTATCTAAAATCTTCTTTTACTTAACTTTCCATTGATTTCCCTAACCTTCCTTCTGATTCTTTGTATTTTAAATATAAAATTAATTCAGTATGTATATATGTGATAGATTTGCAATGAACTCTACTGGTTAGAAATGGTTTTAAAATTTAGAAGGGAAATACTTCCTTCTGAGCCCTGTTAAAACTAATGTATTTATGTTTGGGTTTGGGTTTTTTTTTTCAGTTTAAGAAAAACAGTTATTAAAGATAATATGTTTTTTGTCCTGACTAGTGACTGTAGTTTTTTTATCTGCATAGAAAACATCATTCTAAATTCAGTTGAGTTGCTAGACTGAAATGCAGGGGATTAGATATGTTACCCACATGAAGCAAAACTTAGACTATCACTATCCTATTTAGAGTACATTGAAACAACTTCATAGTTTGTGCACATCTTTAGTTAATAGCCTTCACTTCTGAACATGCCCAGGATGAGTCTATGCAAGTTAAACTGCCCACAATTAAATATTTAATTACAAGTAACTTTGACAATTCTGTTAAAACCAAGTATTGAACTGATACACAAAAACCAACTATCTATTTTCTGAAGAACAGGAATCTTAGCAGCTATTTTTTGCTAAGATTTTTAAAAGTATTTGAAATATGTTAATCGAGGAAAGTCTCAATCCCTAGGGATGCCATAAGAAAAAAAAAAAAAAAAAAAAA